>VYZP01032478.1:0-17348 GCA_013400635.1 Hypocryptadius cinnamomeus
GATCCACATAGTAAACCATAGCATAAGAAGTATATTAAGCTATTAGAGAGAATCGAGAAGGAGGGCCATGAGGATGGTGAAGGGTTTTAGGGGAAGCTGTATAGGATGCAGCTGGGGTCACCTGTTCTGTTCATCCTGGAGGAGACTGAGGGAAGACCTCATTGCAGTCTATAAATTCCTTGTGAGGGGAAGCAGAGGGGCAGGTACTGACATCTTCTCTCTGGTGACAGGACTCGATAAAACAGCATGAAACTAAGTCAGGGGAGGTTTAGGTTGGATATGAGGAAGAGGTTTTTCACCCAGAGGCTGTATGAGCACTGGAGAGGCTTCCCAGGGACGTGGTCACAGCACCAAACCTGTCTCAATTCAAGAAGCACTTGGGCAAAGCTCTCAGGCACACAGTGTGACTCTTGGTGTATCCTATGCAGGGCCAGGAGTTGGACTCAATTATCCTGAAGGCTCCCCTACAACATAGCATATTCTATGATTCTATGATTAAGGGTTTATTTACTGCCTCAGCAATTTGGAGAGCAGTAGTCATTTCAGTAAAAGTAATTTATGCTTATATTTTCGTCTAGGGGCCACTAAGAGCTCTATAAATCATGTAACTTGGGCACAGAGGGGGTAGCTATACTGTTTGTCACAGGATGGCTAGACAAGAAACAGAACACACTTTGCTAGTCACAGCCTGTGCCCACAAACACGAGACAGGAATGCTTCCCAGGCTGCGGGAAGGCGCTGTTAAGATTAGCAATTGTGCTGATTACTTGGTTGTCCAATATAGCAGTNNCTTGGTTGTCCAATATAGCAGTAAGAGAAACTGAAAGACGTGTAGCCTTCTTGGCAACAATTAAAACCTTGATTTATACTGAGCAACAGATTGATCACGGTTTGCATTCTGATGAGCTGTTTTACTTTTTTTTTTTGGCCCTTGTAATTTTAGTCTCTGAGAACTTCTTCAGTCTATTCATTCTTCGCATATCTTCAGCAGACAGAGAAATCCTATTGTTCTCCCTTATAGATGGGGATCTGGGGCAAGGAGAAATTAAGCTACTTACATGCTGGGTTCTCTTTGAGTTCAGTAAAATCAGTGAGAAATAGACATGTTAAGTAGCTGCAACAATCTGGGCACAAATGGCTTCTCAAGGCCTTATAGGAAAAGTGTGATGAAGCAGGGAATTGAGCTGGAGTCTCTCATCTCTTTGGTGTAGGGCATTGGCAAGCCATCCTCCTTCCACCTTCTTCCAGGTAAGACTATGCTGGGAATAAGTTAGAAAGAGAGGCTTGCTGTAAGATTGAGCAACATAATAAGCTTACTGCATTTCCAGATTAAACTCTGAGCTGATGTTCTGTTGAACCTTAATGACTGTCCTCCATCTTTGGGAACCAGGAACTGTTGAAGACAGAAGCCTTTTTTTAATAGGTGCAGGATCAGGATCGGTCATACCCCCACCGGGCGTGGTATCCTGCCAGTCCTTTGCATTTAAATTTGTCCTAGGAAAAATTTTTAGCTATTTCTGCCTTCCCTAAAACTGTGGTCTACTTCACACATGTAAGCAGTGAGCTGAAAATCCTCAAGGAAAGGTGTGATTCTTTCCCCAACCCAGTCATGTCTAGATTGCCTGCTTCCTTGTGTTCCTTCTCCCACTCCTGGTGGAATATTTTTTATATTATTCCTAGCTCTTCATAATTCCTACAATCAGTTTTTAAAGTCTAACAGAATTGTCAGGCTAATCATCCTCAGTTCTTCTGCAGGTGTGTGCAGAAAGAAACCAAGCCTTTCTTGTGAGAAGAGCAGTGGTTAGCTCTGATCTCAAGGTTGGGACCTAGACAGTGGTTAATTCCCCTGACCTCTCCAGAGAGATACATCATTTCCAGTGAGGCAGAAAACTGCAGGAAGATGAGGAAGATAGTACTCCATGGCTTGTTCTCATGATCACATGAAGACACCAGCCTGCACACATTTGGGAAGATCAGTTTTCACACAAATGTGGAACCAGCCATGCTGCAATCTTGAGCATCACTGCTCAGTGCTGGAGCTAAGGGCTGCCGTCCAGCCTCTACAAGCCAAAGGTGCCGTGCTGGAAGCTGAGAGGAAAAATATTGTGCATTCTTATCAGGCCTGCTTTTTTTTTAATATAATGGGGTTTTCATGTCCTCACAAGCCCTCTTCTCTTGATGGCTGGGGCTTAGCAGATATCAAATTTGGAATAAAATTGTGTATTCCAGTTTCTGCCATGCTGCATCACATTCCAGCGCATCCTTCACACTGCGCTAGCACGTCAAATCACATTGGCTTTTGATGAGTCACACAACAAGCTTTGGCACCAATGTATTTCAGTTGCAAAGTAACAGGTAGAACAATTCTTTAGAGATGATTTGGATGCCTGCCTAGTACAAAGCAAAATGAAACAAAAGGTCCAGAATGTAATGCTGGGAGTTACAAAGAGAATTTAATTACCAAGAACATTTAAGACCTGGATGATATGGTCAGGGCATCACAGCAGAAGGTATATATACATATATATCTTTCAATATTAGATTATAGAAACCTGGTTTTGGCCTGAAAAAAGAATGGTTAAAAACCCTTGAGATCTCTCACTAGCTGATTTTGCACAGCTTCTGTCAGGTTCACTGCCTGTGACTTCTTTTGCAGGCAAAGTGTGACCAGCTCAGAATAGTTAATCTTTTTTTCCCTCACAAAGAGCAATTTTACATTAAATGAAGGTTTGCTGTCACCTGAATAGATGTTTGTGACTTCTATTGTAACTCAGTTTAAAGAAAGTGAATCTTTCACCCAGGAAAGAGAAATACATCCAAATTACTCCAGTTAGGGTGACTCAAATATTTTCATTGACACTGCATAAATGCAGGCACTTTGCCACTTTCTGCCTTTGGGCTGCTTTTCCTCATGCCAAAACTGGCCCAGTGATGAAAAGATGTGATATTAATAGCTGTGGAGCACATATAGAGGGCACATAAACAGCCCAAGGGGGAGAAAGCACTTGTATGTGCCCCAGGAGAGAGAAGGGAAAGGTTTAAGCAGGCAAGGGCTCCTGTCCACAGCACTCCCTTTGCCCAGGAGCCATGGGAGGCACAGGGGTACTGCTCTCTGATGAGTTTTGGGACACATTCCTGAATCATGGAGTCATTTAAGTTGGAAAAGGCCTCCAAAATCATTGAGTCCAACTGTTAATCTAATGCTGCCCAGTCCCCCACTAAACCATGGCCCTAAAAGTGCCCCACCTACACATCTTTTGAATGTCTTCAGAGATGGTGACTCAAACACTTCCCTGGACAGCCTTTTCCAATGCCTGACCATCCATTCAGTGAAGAAATTTTTCCGAATATCCAAATCTCCCCTGGCACAACTTGAGGCCGTTTCCTCTTGTCCTGTTGTTTGTTCCTAGGAAGAGACCTACCTATGTCCGTCATACCCACTGCACATACTCAGAGCTGCATTGCATATCAAAGGTGAAATCAGTGAACACTGACACATAATCAGTTTTAAGCAACCTTGGAATTTCATCTTGCACCTCAAAGCTCCAGCTCTTGAGACCACATGATTTAACAAGACACTACAATTTCACTATATATTTGCATGCAGACATGCAGCACACTTCAGAATTTTATGGTTTTGGAGTAAACGCTTGAAATGTCATTGACATACAAGAAAAAAGACCCTGAGATTCTTTTTAAAAACATGTCACAAATTTAAATTGATCTTACAAACTGTGGAATGTGACATCTCAATACTTAGGTGTGGCTGTACTCTGATGCCATGAGATTAGAAGCACAGAGTTTGTAACTTGGACCATAGTTTAAGTCTAGGAGACAAGTCTGGTTAGTCTACTTGAGTTTGCCTATGTTCCATAGTTGGCTGTATATGAAGCTCCTGATTTCCCTTCAAAAAGCTATCAAATCATTTTTGGTGTCTGGACTAAAGTAGATCATATAGCTGAATTTATTTGCATGTAACCTGAGTCTCTACACTGAAAAAAAATCACCCAAGATTTAAATCTTAGCAGTGAATGGACGAAATTGAACACTTCTATGTTAATATTTTAGGTTTTTTCAGAGTCTGCTTGTGATCAGAAGGTTTCTTGCCTTTTCCAGGCAGCAGTCCCATTGTGCCAATCCACCTGGGACAGCTGATCAGCATCCTGCATTTTCAAGCATAGCAAATGTGCATCGGTTGGTAACAACCTGGAGATGCAGATGGCCAGACTGTGTGACCTCTTTTGAACCAAGGGAACAGGAAATAAAACTAAGTAGTAAAAGAAACTGCATGAAGATCATTTCCCAAAAAATGCCACAGAATCAGAGCTTGTAGGTCTGCCAAAGAGAAAAAGCACCTCTGTTCCCCAGTAATCTTTCCTGGCCCTAGCGTTGCAGACATGTTTGTAAGAAAGGACAGTTTTCATGCAAGTTCCTTTAGTCTCTTTGGTGAGCCAGATCACATTGGAGACATTCAGTCCTGCACTTTCCAAAAGTCTCTGAGGCTACAAGGCTCAAATTCAGCACTGAAAAAATCAACACTCGTCTCCAAAGACTTTTGCTTTGGCATCCTGAGATGAGAATTGAGAACAAGTTCCTGAATCCATTTTTCACTTTTTTTCTGCTTTTTTAAATTAGAAAACTTGGTGCACATTGTGAGGAATTTGAGGGAGGAGATAGACAGAAATTCAAATGCCACTGGTAAATGTTGACATTTAAAAAAGCATGTTGAATATGAAGGAAAAAGCCCCAAAGGTAGGAATTTCCCTTGAAATGGCCAACAGCAACTGGCTGTTAGGTCACTCTTTTACTATTTTTGTCAGCACCATCATTTTGATTCCTTTTGATTTTATTTCTTATAAAAAACAGGCAGTCACACTAAATGAAGCAGAATGGTCAAATCAAAGCAGAATAATTCTGACAATGACACGAAGCATTCTGACTTTTTTCTATGGCAGAAGTAATAAAGAAATTGCATTTACTTCACAGAAAAAAAATGTTTAGTTTTGAACTTTCAACGCGCTGCTGCTTTGGGATAGCAAGCTTGGTTTTTTCCTTTGTCCCCTTGTTGCCTCAAGCAGATGATCATGCCACATATCAAAAGCCACAGAGTACCATAACATGTCCACAAAGGTTATATGCCAGCATCTCCAAAATGGTGGCAGCATCTGAGACCTAGAAAAGCTGATGAGCATAAGCAAACAGAAACAACAAGTTGTCGTCAATTGCTCATTTCTGTCTTGCACGTTGAAAGCTCTCTTAGCTAAATCTGAACACTATGAGTTTGCTCTGGGCATCTTATATCAGAAGGGGTAAAGGCAACTCCTAAGGTGTGTATGCCTCTCAGGTTTGGATCTATGGCCTGAGAAGATACTGGAAGAGGGGGAGGAGAAGCAAAATTATTAGTGATTAACTGATTTAAAAAAAGAAGAGAGAAGAAAAAATGGATGTGGGTCTAAGGCTGATTTTTTAAATATTCTTTCTCTGCTGAATGTATTTGCTATGCATATAAGCCGTCCTCTCTGTTTATTTCCTGCCCCTAGACAATACAGCGTGGATTTTGACAAGGCGCTCTGGCTTCAGACAAAACGAGCAGAACACCTTTTACCTGCCCATCCTGATCAGCGACAACGGGCGCCCGGTGCTGAGCAGCACAGGCACGCTGACCGTGCACGTGTGCAGCTGCGATGAGGAGGGCATGGTGATGTCCTGCAACGCCGAGGCCTACGTCCTCCCTGTCAGCCTAAGCCGAGGGGCACTCATCGCCATCCTCGCCTGCATCTTTGTCCTGCTAGGTAAAGCCTTCACTTCTTCCTGGGAGGGACAGACTTTTCGGTTCTGGCCAGGGGACTGCTGATCCACCAAAGGTGTAGGACCCAAACACACACACACACACACATCTGTGTGTATGTGTAAATGTAGATTAATGCATGCCTAAATGGCCAAATCAAGGACCCCATGGTGTAGTCAGCTGTGTATGGTTTCAGGATTTGGACTGTAGGAATGGGGGAAAAATATGGTCTACCAATATTTCTGCCAGATGCCCAAAGTACTAGGGTGTCTGATATGGCCATGCTTTCCTGCAAGGGTATGGCAGTGGGAAGTATTGAGAGCTGTGTCTTGGGGCAGGTTAGTTTCTCATCCTGATCCACAGGAAACAGTAGTGGTAAGCCCAGTTCCATTTCTTGTCTTTTGGAGAGAAATATCCCCACCTCCACCCTTTTTCCTTGAGACTCTACATTTAAATGGTGCCTGTGCTGCAGTAAAGGGGCTGAGGGTCTTGCATGAGTTCTGTCTCCATAATCTCATGCTTTCCTTGCCCAGACATCCTATGTCCCCTGTTAGCTGTTGGTATCAAAAGAACTTCAGTTCCGTTGTTCGCTCTCTCAAATCATGTGATACTAGGTCAAAACAGACATTCCCTGAAATTTCAGGGGGCCCAGTTTGAGGAACAGTGTACTAAGATACAAAAAAAATTCTTTAAAAGTGCCTCAAATCTGGCTGTTCAAAGAAGCCTAGATACCTCAGCTCCAAATTTCAGTATTCAAAATCTTTGCTGAGTGCTAACTCTAGAAATAGTCACCAAGTGATGACACATTTTCAATAGCAAAGGGCTCTGGTGCCTGTACGACCACTTCTCCCCACGCTAATAAGCACAGTGAGGGTGAGGAGCACCAGCACTGCAGCACTGCAGGAGGCTTGCAGACAAACAAAAAATTCCTTACAGCAGACTAAGGGGCTAGCTCTGCATTTTGCTGTGTAGGCAGACATATCACCATGGTGCCTTAGGACCATCCATCTCTGTCACATGCAGTGGCCAGCCTGAGAGGCATCCCCAAAGCAGGCTGCAAAACCCACCCACAGAGCAGAAAACAAAATATCTCTATGTCACTATGCTGCTGCAGATAAACTGTTACTGACCTCTGAGCTGGCTAGCTTAAAAGTGGCAAGCACCGCTAGATATCCATGTCCTAAGTGTCACCAGGAGTTAAGAATTCAGGTGAGAGAGAGGACAGATTAGCAGGACTTCAAGATACCAGTTTTGACTGGGGAGCGAGAGAGAGAGAGATTTCTACGCCCCTCATCTTGCAAACACCGCAGCTCTTTAAATCCATGGGGCTAGTTGGGCTCACCCAGGGGAAAGTAGGGCAGAGGAAAGTCTGAAGCTCCAGCAAGATCTGCGTCCTTGCTGACAGCCCCGTGTCTTGCTTGGCTCCCGCAGTGTTGGTTCTCCTCATCCTCTCCATGCGGCGCCAGCGGAAGCAGCCGTACATCATCGACGAGGAGGAGAACATCCATGAGAACATCGTCAGGTATGATGATGAGGGTGGCGGGGAGGAGGACACGGAGGCCTTCGACATCGCCGCCATGTGGAACCCGCGGGAGGCCCAGCTGGTGGTGAAGAACCGGCAGGACATGCTCCCTGAAATAGAGAGCCTCTCCCGATACGTGCCTCAGGCGTGCGTCATGGACAACAACGTCCACAACTACGTGCTCGCCAAGCTGTACGAAGCTGACATGGACCTGTGGGCGCCTCCCTTCGACTCCCTCCAGACCTACATGTTTGAAGGGAATGGCTCGGTGGCGGAGTCGCTCAGCTCCTTACAGTCCGTGACGACAGACTCAGACCAGAGCTACGACTACCTGACGGACTGGGGGCCGCGCTTCAAGAAGCTGGCTGAGATGTATGGGGCCACAGACAGCAGCGGAGCTCTGTGGTAACAGAAGAGGAATGGCAGAGGGCTTTCCATGTGAAACAGTGTCCAGTTCGGTCCATTCTCATCAGATGCTTCCATGGACATGGGTGAGGCCTCATAAAAAAATAGCAATACAGTGCTTGGATGAGAATGGGAAGAAAGGTGTGAATGAAAGTCTCTCTGGATCAGCTTTACTCAGTTAAATTAAGTCACATTTTTGAAACTATGAGAAACAGAAGGAAGGAAGTTTTTTCCCGGTTCTTACAGCAAAATTGGAGAGCTCCACAGCATTGCTCTCTCTCTCTCTCTCTCTCTCTCTTCCTTTCTCTCCCCTTTGTACACGGCAGCTTACTGAGCTCTATACATCAGGGTTCAAAGATCTATAAACTCCAACTGTAATCTCCAACTCACTGAGAAAATGTCACCACAGAAGAGTTGCTTCCCACTGGTCATTTCTTTCCCCATTAAAACAGAAAAGAATTGCTTGCTAACAAGAGAAAAAATCCACAAAGCAGAAAATTGAAACTGGAATCTCAGAGGGCTCCTTGTAAACTAAACTCCTCCCTCTGTTGCTAACAGAGCTCTTTTTTAATCCTTTAGAAACAAGGCTGAGGTTGGGGGTTTTTTTCCACGTGACTGAGAGGGCTGGGGAAGAGGCTTTGAATTTCTGCTCTAGTTTAGTGGCTGATCTGTGAGTCACTGGCGTTAACACTAATCCATCTCCTATCAAGTTTGTGTAAATTTATTCTCGACTCTTTAAAACCATGACTGCTAAACTGCTCAGAACAAAACCAGAAAATCTGCCTCTTTTGCACTGTAGATGTCTCTTCCATGTGCCAAATGTGAAGATTAGATTCTACCAATGAAAGCCAAATAAATTTTAAAATAAGAAAAAGCTATATTTGGTAAGTACATGGGTTAGACGGGCTTTCCTAATCTGTGTGAGGTCAATCCAAGGGATGTTTACATACTGTAGATAACCTACTTGAACAAATGCAGTATTATAGACGAATAAATGGATGTAAGAAAATTACATGTATAAGTTTTGTATATTTGTTAATTTTGGTAATAAATATGATGTACTGCATACAGTACAGTACCTTAGCACCTCTTTTAATAAAAGTTAAACAGAAGGGAAAGTCTGATGGCAATTTATTGACTACTTTGCACACAGCAGTTAGAGCTTATCTACAGCTTGACATGCCTTGAGCATCAAGAAAAAATGGTTCATCAGCATTGTGTCAAGGAGACAAGGCTTCAGTTTGCAGAATCGAGTAGATTGTCTGCTTCTTTTATCATTGTTCACTTGGACATGGCCCTAGCAGTGAATCAGCCCAAGTACAGCCCACCAGACTAGTTACTTTTCTAATCAAATCATGCTGAAGTCAAAAGAAAGTCTTGCCTGATTTTTTTGAAACATTAAGGCTGGGGCATTGCTAGGCTTGGATACCAGTTACACAGCCCTGAGAGAGTCTCATGCCTTCAGAGCCATGACAGACTAAGATAAAATATCTATTTATTCTTACTCTGCAGTCAGTTTTGCTCCTGGGTTGTCTCTTGTTTGCATGTGTTAATGAGAAGAGCTAGGGAAATTACACCAACACAAGTTTCATGCAAAGTGGCAAAAGGCCTCTGAAAGCAGAACAGTCTGCAATGGAATTTGTGGATTTATTTCTAGCTAAGGACTCTCTACACCTCCGGTTGCCCAGAAAATAGACGTGCACACGTAACCACCCAGTTACCACGCTTTTACTACGGGCATGCCGTGCTCAGTTCCTGTAGCAGATGTGCACAAAACATTGCAGTCTCTCCTTTGCTAATCTTAAGTTGTAGGCAGGAGCCTTGTTTCCATAGACTCATACAATGTCATGCATCCCTAGAGAGCCATGCACCCACCAAGGAAAAAAGGTTTTAGTGACTTCTTGCTTTTTAATTTGATGTGATGAAAATCTGGGGCTTCACAAACATAATATGCCAAGGGTTCTGCTTATCAGCTGAACATAATTTACACCATTGCAGAAAGAGCACTGATAGTTATTTGATAGTGATTCTTTTACTCATACCATAGCACTCACCCTCACATGTCATTTTGATTTTAAAACATTAAACTAGAACTGCAGCCATCATGATCAAGGTAGTAGTCTAAAGGACACAAAGGTGCTGTTGGAAGTCTGAGAGCTTCCTTGCCTCCTGCCACCACAGATACCACAAAACATAGGCAGAATGACATCTCTTCCACCACTTCCCTGTCTGATCTAAACATTAGTTTTACATATTTTAAGCAGATGCCTCTTTCTTCTTAAAGCTCCAGCTGTTAAAGCTCTGTAACCTTTCTAGGCAGTCTTTCTAGGCATCAGTACACTCATTGCTGAAAGCCTTCCAGGGGAAGTATAAGGCGTGTACCCCTTGCAGCCATACAAGCCTGCAATGCACATAGATGACCTTGTCCCTCCACAGAGCTATGATTTGGTATTTTCAGACCATTGCTGTCTTTCCCAGTAGTCACAGTCTACAGTAACAAAAAAGCCTCCAGATTGTTCTTCATATCTTTATTCCATGATAGTTTAAATCTTCTATCGTAGGCAGAGTGGGAGGATGGGGTGCAAAAGTACAGTCCAGCATCACACAGCCTTCAACTTCCTGCATTTACTGAGAGTTATCCCAGGACGAGCTGCCTCATGGTCTGCTTTGACTCCACAGAAGCCTCCAGACACAGTCTCTGCAAGACAGGCTGTGCAGCAGCCAGGAGCAGCTTCCCAGGGTGTGTATCCCCCATTGTGGAAAGACCAGCAGCCCTTTTGCCAGGGGCTTGCACTCATGCCACAGGAGAATTCACAACCCACCTTCCTAAGCTGCATGTCAGCGTTAGGCTCTCTGATTGTCCTCAGGTTTGCCTCAACTTGTGATCACAGTCAATAGCTGCACAGCTTGATGTTGTGACACTTACCAGCTGGTGTTTAGTAGGCACTTGGCAGCCTGGCACCTTTTTTTTCCATTTTATGGAACAGGTGACAGTGTTTCTGCAGTCTGTGAAATCTCTATGCCAACAACCAACACTTGCACCTATCACGCTGCCACAAACAAAACAGAAGAACCCTCTGGTTTTGCTGATGAGATATGAAAAGGATCCATTTTCAGACACATCAGGGCTCAGCAGGCCCAGAGTAGAAGAGGAGATTCCAAGCCCAAAGGAAATGTGTGGTGCCACGGACTGTCAGCGAAACAAGCACACTGGTCACGCAGGTCCTCGGCCTCCTGCTCAAGGGCAGGCCTGGCCATGTGCATGAACATCTGTAGCACTACATAAAACCTGCCCATGGTTTACAGCCAGGGAGTTCAGCCTGCTGTGGTGGAGGGACTGGGCTTTGCCATGCCACCAGACACCTCCAAGGGACAGTCACAGTTCTGCATGGCACCCACTCTATCCACTGCCCTGGTGTAAGGGCAGAAATGCCAGAGGACCAGGACAAGGTCCTATGTGCCCTCACCAGTGTCCCCAGTCTCCTTGTGCTCCAAGGCTGGTCTGAGTGCACAGAGCTTTTACCACTATTCATTTTGGTTTCTTGCTCTGATGACATTTTTTCCACAGCTGCCAGTTCTCAGGGGCAAAAAAAAAGGACTTACCATCCAGCAACAATCCCCTAGTCTCAGCTGTGGCTGCAAATCAGTGGTTCAGAGGAAAGAATAACAGAGCATGCAAGTCATTTTACTAATTTCAGCCACTTAAAAATTGAGCATATGGGCTAAGCAATCCATCTCAACTCTCTATCTGTAATAAACAGAGTTAGACAAAGATTATTCATTCCCCACATCCTGGCCATCTGTATGATGCTATGGCCCCCTGGAGCTGTATGCCTCTCAGTTAATGGCTGGGCCTCTAGGGATTCATCCCTGCTGCTCAGTCTGGCCCTAGGCATGACATTCCCAAGTCCTCTGCTCTACATTTGGTTTTACAAGTGGCCATGGGCACTACATCAGAGACTACAGTCTCTGATGTTTTCCTTTCCTTTTTCCTACCACCCATCTCTGCCTTGTCTAGGTAGGTTGCATGACCTGCCACTCTTATTCTGCACTGGTCATCACACCTAGGCTCTGAGTAGCAGTGTTCCTTAAACCATCTGTCAAGAACTCCAGATCTCTTCAGAGCAAAATACAGAACTCAAGAATGCATGAAAAGAGCTAACATCATTTTTTCTAGCATAAATTTTCGTGCAATGCTGCCTTTCATTTGCTGCTGCACTGCCTATTTATCCAGCTTTGTTAGGCCCCGCTTGATTTTGTCATTTCTCCATGAGCTTTTATTGCTCTTAATCACTTTATGCTACCATCACATTTGTTGCCTAAAACTCCCTTCTAGACCATTCATTAAAGCCAGTAGTGACACAAATCCTTGGGGGACCCAGAAGTTGTATTTTGGTCACCTTGAAATATAATTTATTAGCGCATGCCACTATTTTCCTTGATGCAACTTTCACATAGCACAAGCTAGGACCTGCTGCCTGAGCACAGCTCCCAGGAACTGTCAAAATGAAGGGATACATATGTTCCAGAAGCCTGTTCTGCATATGCACCACTTCTTACTTGTCCTGGCCATGAGTAAGAGAAAGAAGGAATAGAAAAGATGCATAAGTGATACCTTACAGATTCCAGAAAAGTTCTGACCTGGACAAATTCAAAGTTGAGGAGATTCAGTTGTTTTTGCATTTGTGCTGCTAGGGTCTTACTAATAATATCACCTTGGTTTATGCCAGCTTAGCTATCAGTTAGATCAAACTCAGGAGAGCAAGTGGGCTCAATAACAAGTGTGGATGGCACATGAGGAAATCTGTACTGTTGTGAGCTAGTTATGCTCTCCCTTGTCCTGTGTGTCGGGTGTGAGACAGCCCATTGCATCTGGCTCAAGGAATGGCCTATAATGTATTGTCTCCACACAAAGCTGGTGTAAACAGGCAGTGGGTCTGTCCAAGACATCCTGATTTGTGCCTGCTGAGATGTGCAGCATTCAGAAGAAGAGAAGCTGTGTTTCACTCAGTTGTGCCCCTGTCTCTCTCACAGCAGTGCATCTGGCATCAGAGAGCTCCAAGACAGCCACTGCTGCAAAACAGCTGTATCACCTAAGGGATTCGTTCTCCTGCATAAAGGTCACTGATTTGCCTCTCATTTGGACTGTAACGCAGTAATAATCTGTATCAGTGCATCCTGTTGAAACACACAGGAAAATGAGCAGGCAGCAGTGAAACTGAGGTGGAGTCAGAGCTGTGATCCCAGGAAAGAAGTAGGAGCTGGGGAGTCTCACTGTCAAACCAAGACTTTAAGGACAGATTTTCCGGTTTGCTTTCTTATATCAACCCTCTGAAGACCTTGCCCACACTGACACGCAGGTATTTTGCTGTTGCCCTCAGAGGTGGCACATCAGGCCACCTGCATCACTGACTGAGCAGAAGCAGCAGTGGAATGTTCATACTGCATTTCCCAAGAGACATTAAAGTAACATGGTAGAAGAGACAGAAGTGAGTCACTTCACAATGACTTTAAAAAATCATGTGATTTTTTTAAGACCTGATGTAGGAGACAGTACACAGACTGAATATCATTTTCAGACCTCATTTGTTATTAAGCTCACCATTAGGAAATAGACCTCTTGGGAAATATGAATTTTCAAACCCACATCTTAATATCTATAGGCTGGTTCCATGATGACTAACGCTATAATTTTTTCCCAAAGGTGCATGAGCTACAGCACTTAATACTTGAGGCAGAAGTTCTTGCCATGCCACATAAAACCAATAACAATAATAATGACAACACCTATCATAATGGGGGTCAAAATTTGCTTCTGCTTTTTGGCAAGGGTGAAGGCTACCAGACTCATAATGGAATTTAGGAAGCTGAATCCCTAGTTAAAGGATTAGTAGTTCCAGATGTATTAGGAAATGTTAAAAGCCAGGCTGGATGGAGCTCTGAGGAACCAGTCAAAGGTGTCCCTGCCCATGGGAGAGGTACTGGAATTTGATGATCTATAAGTTCCCTTCCAGCCCAGACTATTCTGTGATTCTATGATGATTCTATGATTCTGTGATTCTATGATGATTCTATGATTCTTTCTGCCAAACACACATGGGGAAATCAGAGTGCAACATGATCCTCCTCAGCATCACAGTACCATGATGAGTGCAGAACAGAAGATTTGGTCTTTTCTACCATACCTAGGAAAAGAAAAATATGGAAAACTTTGCTTTCAAGCAGTGGTGCTAACACTAATGATGTCTAATGATGGGTTATTTGGCATAATTTCTTTTATTTTTTGCACAGATTATTCTTGGGTCTTGTCAAAGGGAGACAACCTGTACAACAAAGTCATTTCTTTATGAAGCTCAGCCAAATATTCTGTAAGATCATAGGTATCACAGATGGAAAAAGTAGAAAAAATGAGATACAAAGCAATCAAATGTCTTCTTAATGGAAACATAAACAGAGCCCCAGCCTGCATATGACTGATTCTAACCTCAGAGCAGCCTTCTGGTTACAAAAACTCTTGTTTACTTTCAGCTTAGAGGCATATTCCCAAAAAGAAAACTAATTAGTTGAGGTACACACTTTCAACAGCCTCAATCCTGTGCCCACGGACCATGATCTTGCATTTAAGATGTACACTAGAAGGAAGGAAAAAAGTGCATATTCTGCCTATACCCTGTGCTCTTGTCCTGAGATTGCAAAACATTTTGCAAATTCTTCTACAGAATAATCTGGGGTTTTTTGCAGACAAATAAATGGGAACACAGGGAAGTTTAAAAAATTATGAAGATTTCAAAAGACATCATTGTAGAAATGGTAACCTGTCCCACCAGTCATTCTAAACAGAATTCTTCTTGCAACTTAGTAAATTATGCCTATGGGATGGGTGGCAGGTGGGCAATAGAATTTTGAGCTATAGCTCAGGTGCAAAATTATTTTTTACTGATAAGATAAACATATCTGTGAGTTAAATTATAAATATAGTCCCACAACAGAAAATTATCTCTGCTACTAATCCAAGGAAGTTTCACTTCTTGATTTCTGTATATTTGAACCTATCATTTACTATTCAGCCAACTGTCCAACCACTAAAGAAATCAAAAGTCAATGTTGCATTTACAGCTCAAAACAGACGAGTAGGATAAAAAAGTCTGAAAGCTCTAATTAAATCTTATCATCCAGAGTTAATTGTAAAGTGTTTTCCTAGACTGTTAGAGCAGTGGAAAAGCACAACATAAATTATGTGTAATTTTGAGTAATTACAGATGATTTTAGCATTTTTGAAACATCACTCACAGTAAGAGTTCCAAACTGACCGATTTATAAGATACTGTGCCTCCTTCATCTTCTCTGATAAATTTCATCCACCTCATGGTTCTGCTTGATAAATGAACAGCATGTTCAAAGACGTGGTAAACTGCTGGCTTTGCTTTGAACAAGACCAAATTAAACAAGCATTTTCTGTCAGCAGTTTCTGATAAAGAATAGTCTCAATGCCTCGCCAGCCCTGACTTCATTTGCAGGTTGGTGCGACAAAAGCCAGTGTCAGTAAAGACAACAGCTCCATCCCCTGGGCGGAGTTAGTCTATAAACCACTGCAGCAGCCACCCCAAAAACATGTTTGGTGAAGGAGAAAGGAAGACTGAAAACCTTCCCTGTGATCCCAGTACCATGTTTTCATATCTGGGCTCACAGAAAGCAAGGCATCTGCCACCAACACTTTGGTGAACAGCCATAACCCTGTGTGAGCCACCGAGGGCCCAATGGGCTTTCCCAGCTCATCACCAACAACCAACACCGAGGGACTACAGGACTTGAGGTGTGGCTTTGACTCTGATGTTGATGCTACATGCAGGTCAGGCAAATTTTCATGGTCTTTCTGTGCTGTGGCTTTCCACCCAGCATACCACAGGGGTAACTGTCTCTACTACCCACTCTAAAGACACATAACAACATGAAGAATTTTGTTATTTATCTTAGCAGACTTCTAAGCATTTTAGAGCCCCAGGCACATGCTAGATAGGATATAAAGCTGCATATTTCTTTTCCAAAAGCACATACCTTTCTAGCTCTGGGAAAAGAGGAAAAGAGGAAAAGAGGGATGACTCACAAGCAGCAGATGTTGGTAGCATCTCTTAACACATTACTGGAAAGCACTCAGAGGTTGTAGGAATGCAGGCTCCCTTAAAGCCTACCTAGAATAGATTTGAACAAAATGCTGTGGAAAGCCAGATCCTAGATCATTCCCTTTGTCTCACTTTATCAGCTGTAGTCACAATATTTTGCTTGCCAGACCTTCTCTCCAAAACCATCAAAGCACACAATAAATATGAATAACTAAATCAGCACAGCATTCTTGATGTGTACAGTGGCTCTGTTATCAGTAGCCCTGGGAGAATATTACTCTATTATTGTAATACTATTGCTAAAGAAAATCAGCTGAGTGTCTTGGTGCAGCCCAGCAGAATTTGAGACCAATAATACAGCAGGTCCCATTTTTTCCAGAAAAAATGCAGACCAGATGTAAAAATTACCAGATGTAAAATTAATTAAAAAAATTAAATGTCCAAACTCTTTCTGTACACAATAGAGAGAGAGGATGAATCCTCAGCAAAATATGCACATTACCTTAGATACCCTTCTCAGGACAAGAAGATTTCACCCCTAAAGGAGTGTTCCTCTATCCCTGGGCCATCATCTGCTGGCCACATAGGAGGTGTCCCCTTGGACCAGAGGTGCCCAAGGGACTGCTGAGGCTTCAAACAGAAAGAGTAGATTTAGATTAGATATTCAGAATAAATTCTTTACTGTGAGGGTGCTGAGGCACTGGAACAGGTTGCCCAGAGAAGCTGTGGATGCCCCAGGCCAGGTTGGACAGGACTTTGAGCAATCTGGTGTAGTGGAGGTTGTCCCTGTCCACACCAAGTGGGGGTTGAAACCAGGTGATCTTAATAGTCCCTTCCAACCCAACCATTCTATGAGTTTATGATCCTGACATTTATGATCCTGCACAGCTCCAAAAGGGATGAAAAGAAGTCTCATTAAGACATCGGTGCAAGAGACCCTGATGAAGAGTAACATCTCAGAAGGACCCAGTATACTGGGTTGGGTACCTGTAGTGCTGCACATGCTGCTTCACAAGTTTCACAAGGGTGTACAGCCCACCAGGCCCATCCACTGCTGGTGGACACACCTGGTGTCAGCACCAACTATTACCCCCTTGCCTCACTGCTCAATCTGACATGTGGCAAAAATAAGCTGGCCAACCCCTGTTTTAATTGAAAGACATTTGTACTGAGGACCAGATGCAAGATAATGGCACTGGTTTCATACATAGTATGAAAAAAACTTTCTTTAGACCTGTAGCAAATTGTTTGTTCTATTAGTATCAGATCCCTGTCCACAACACAGAGATAATGGTCTCCTCCACCTTAGCTACTCTGCCTGTAAGGCCAGGAGAGCACCTCTCATTTTGTGTCTGGTTAATGGGTACTGCAGAGTATCAGAATTACAACAAGAAAAATTATGCTATTTAGCTACTTTTGCTGTTGCATCCTCCCTGCCAGCCTCTGCCTGCAACTCATTGTCCTGTCTCTGCAAGTAAATACTGTGATAGCAGCTAAAAGCAAAACCCAGCTG
>VYZP01032480.1:0-15880 GCA_013400635.1 Hypocryptadius cinnamomeus
CAAAGAATTTTTTTCACAAATACATTTTCCTATGAGTGTCCCATAAATATTTCCTTTAGCAAATTGATATAGAAGACCTGTGCCCAGAGATTAAGTGATCTGAATTCATTTCCTCCTCTATCAGAAACATTGTTTATGAGGGTGGCCATTTAGGCTGAGAGGCACAAAACAATCAAAAGGAAGTATGTGGAACAGACTCAGCTCTGCTCTGAAGGCCACCTATTTTAGCCAGACTTTTAGTCAGGTGCAACTTCTTTTCTCTAGATTTCTGAGCTGGTTCTTCTCACACCGTGTGTGTCAGAGGTCCAGTGGATCACAACAAATGGTGTCTGGTTATAGGGTCATGGCTTATCTGCCCTTCTCTGTCTGATATGAAGCAACATTTGGTATCTGGACTTGGGGAAGTGTCACGACACCAGATCTCTGTAGGACACCAGATGGATGTGACTCCATTGACTTGCTGAAGCTGTATTAGGACAGGTAGATCCAGCCAGCATGAGGCCCGACTTTTCCTAGTAATGGCTGTGGGCACCTTTCTGAACTATGAACAATTTGGTGTCAGGGCTTGTCTGGTTGGGCAGCAGCACAACAGCTTTACCAGTGGACATGTGAGAATCTGGACACTGCCTCTTTTTGCATTTAAAAATGGCAAAATTTTTTTATCCCTATTCCACAAATCCCTAGGAAAAGTACAGCAAAGAAAATCCATTGTTTGCCTGAGATTTCAAGCTTCAAAGCTTTCCCCTTTGGATGGCTTGGTGTGCCTGATCATAATGCATAGTGTGCAATATCTGAAACAGCTGGATCTCCTGCAAGGGCAGATACCTCCAGAAAAAAAAAAAAAAAGTGTAAGCATTTGCAACAAAGGAAGATACTAAAACAAAGTAACCTACATCAGTGTAGAATTATCTTCATAGTTCAGTCAAAGAGCAATAAATTTTTTCTTTTTATTGCTTTAGTATATATTGATACAGCTTGCTTATTTGGAAAATGGAGATTCATCAACACAAACCTGTAATCATTTCAAAGTATTAGGTTTTTATAATTTCTGGCCTCAGTCATAAACCAGTAATAAGCTGCATACAATTAGACTATATAGATGTTTGCGTGGTGTGTTATATTGCACAAGCTGACAGGAATGGAAAAGCTGGTTAGAGATTAGCTGATTAGCTGATTCATTTGAAGAAAGCCAAGTAGCTACAAAGGGAGATCCATAAGTTTCACACTTTATTGAAGAATACAGTTGTCCACCTACCAGAATAGACTCCTGGTATAAAAATTGATATGTTTGTGTACCCATGGAAGGGAATTTTTTTTTTTTATTTGGAGGACTAAGGTCAAATAAGATCATTAGAAGGCACTTTCTTGATGTAACTTTAGCATAAGGAGATGAATTATTGTTGTTGTAGATTCTTCAGCTTTGTCTATTGTATGTGTACTATTTCTAAGTGTTTATTTTATGGACAATTACTAAGCTTAGCCTGCTTTGATTAGTGGGTTAAATGAACTAAAAGACAACATGATATACTCCTCTTCCAAGGATGTGGTAAGGCTATAAAAAAGGCCCAGGGACACCTGAAATATTTCGCCTCCTCAGCACATCCTCCACACTTCAGGCAAAGGATCTCGGGCACCTCTTAGAGCTGCATGGGCTATGGGAGAGTGGGCATCACCAGGATTAATGGAGATGTGTTTCAGCACTGACAGTTGATGGCACTGAAGGTTCGCTGCATGCAATAAAATACTAGGATATAATTCTAAGCCTGTAGGCACACAAAAGATGTGTCACATTTGAGAAGAAGGGATTTTCCAGCTCATGTAGGAACTTGTGAATGATGAGGATGAAAAAGCTCAGCATCTTGAAAGAAGGCATGAAAGTTGGTCTCTCAACCAAACAGAAACTCCCTGATGATACTTTCAATTTTGATGTCAAGTTCCTATAAATTACTCGAATTCCATTAATTTCATTAAACTTTCAGTCACACATTTGTGATGTTTTAGAATATAAAAATGTCCTCCATGTTCATGTGGAGTATGACACAGGTGATTTCCCTGAGATGATATACACAGCAAACTGCTGAACCAAATTTGGGACACTTGTCTTTTGAAAGGTACTCTTACTTCAAATGGCTAATCCCATGAGAGAAATAGTATATTACTGTACTTGTAGTTTAGCAGGTAGCTTCTAAAATGTTTAAATGAAACCAGCCATTTTCTGCTGCCAGAGAAAATACTGCTTGCCTGGAATTGTGGATTTCTTACAAGGCGCCAAGTAACTGGTAACATGCTCTGAAGTCCCCTGCAGGTCCATCAATACAGGTCTGTCAAAGACAAGGACCTACACAGAAAGGGTAGGGTAATTTAGAGACATTCAGGTAAAAAAGGGTCTAAATAATTTCTATAGCCTTTACTTTTTTTTCCCTCTACTTCACTTCCAGATACTTCAGGGATTATTGGTGTCAACTGGAGTTGACCTTTAAATTAATAATTCAGAATTTTGATCATATGTGTATTAATTTATGTTTCTATCAAGTGTTGTGTTACTTTTTATACAAAATAAAAGCATGGTGTGGAATCACTGAAAAAATCTGTCAGTGAATGTTTTATTCCATTCCTATGGAAAAGAGTCTATACAGCTCTCATAGGAAGAGTGAGGGAGCTCTTTTCAGACATTCCTGAAACTTAAATAACTCCACAGTCGTAGTACAAACAGTATGAAATAAACGTATAGAGTCTTCTCCCCACAGATGTGTTGGAGTTCTTTCCTCATTAATTCTCCCAGTGTAGTTATGGTAGCTTGCAAAACATTGGCAACAAGTGTGAGCCAGTAGTCAGTATATTTTTTGTGATACATTATGAAGTTGCAATACTTGTCTGTGCTAGGAGGATAGAATTCAGTACAGCTTGGGAGCAGTGGTTCTAGAATCTGCTATGTCTTCATAGTGGAATGAGTTCTACTTTCAGTCAAAAGCCAAGGAAAAAAAAGGCAATTATTGGCATTTCTTCTTGAGGTGGTGAACTTCCTAACTTCATTACTACTTTTTTTTTTTTTCCCCAGTTATTCTGTGTTTGTTTGAATGGTCATTAGTTAAGTTCACAAGAAAAAAGGCAAGTGGAAATCATTATAATAAAAATAACTATTATACTAAAAACTGTAAAGAAGAGCGAATTCATTCAAAGCAAGATGTTTCCTAAAATATCCCATAACCTGTAATTTGTGGAAACCATGATGCTGTTAGGAGCTCTCACTAATGTAAGGAACAGCTCATCATTCAATTCACCACACACTGAAAAAAAAATCCATGCATTGTTATTTATTATTCTTCATGACATATATGATGACTTCGCAGAAGACATGGGAAAATGTGCCATTTATTCATGGGCCTTTCAGTGTATGTTTCAGCTCCATCACTGTAATAGTGACAAAAATAGAACCTGCAGTGGATACATTCCAGTATAAACAAATGCACGTGTGATTCTTCATGGTAGTACTGAGGAATGCAATCTCATGTTGCTGTTCATGCTTAGTCATGTACGTTTCTGAAGTTTCTGAACAAAAACACTTTTCATCTCCAAACAGCCAGTTGCATGCTCTTTGATAGTATCTTTTGGATGCACATAATTTGTATGCCATACCAATGTGAAGACAGATGTTGGTTCAAGCCAGATAACCACAAATGTCTCAACAATTTTATTTTATTTCAGTAAATAAATTTTATTTCAGTTTTTCTTTATCTATTATTGCAAGTGTGTGTTTGGTTTTTGCACCAAGCCATCTAGCCAGATTATCAGGAATGGAAAGGTTGCAGTTGTGTTTTAGACAGATTTGATGAGGCTGTACTCTGTGTGTCATATTCATAGAGCAGATCTGCCATGGGCAGAGGAGAACCTGATTGATGAGCACATGCCAAATTTGCTCACGGTATTTTGTGCTACTTCTTTAAGGTCTTCAATAGGTACATTCATCTTAAGATACAACGTGATCCTGAGTAATGTCCACTGAAATTGTGGATGTAAAACAAGGGTTTATGTCAAGATAGAGAGGGATGGAGTAGCTGAGCCATGTGTGCCCACTGGATCTTTAACACCTTATGGCATATCAAGGTTGTGGCAAGGCTGTTCCCATCCACAGGTCCTAGGCTCCATCTTGTTGCAGTAAGCAGTAAGGGACCTGACTTTTTAAATATTCCCACTACTGAGATGTCTCTGTATTGAGATTTTTCTAATAGAGTTGATCAGCAAGCACTTCCCCTTCCTACTTCATAAATAACATCTACACTATGTCAGTTAGCTCACATTATTAGTAAGGCTTCAAAGCATCTAGGTCTGGAGAGTGCATCGAGGAAGTATATAAATATTTTAAAGGGTGGCATGTATAAAACATTGCATGCACTTGGAGAATATAACGGAAGTGTATTACTTCTGATAATGTTTTGAGTTAAACTGTCGACAGTTTATTACATTCTAAGATAAGCATACCTGCAGTGTAAAATTTTTTTGTTCATGGAATTTAAATACCAAAACACAACAAAACATTTTAAATTTCTGGTTTCTAAATCCTAGCCAAGTCAGGTGCTTGGACATATATCCAAATATGTTAATATGGCTTATATGAATGCAGGCAGTTGCCAAAATCCATTCTAAACCCAAAACCTTCTATAGTGAAGAAATGAAAAAACAGCTTTTGTATAAATATCTTTACACTTTTTTGCTAAACCTATTAAAAAAAAAAGTCACTTGTGCAGAAAAAGGAAATGTAGTGATATCATAGAAACAGATGAGAGTCAGGAAACATACAATGAAATTGAGACTTTCAGTGGGTTGTCTTATCCTTCCGTTTTTGCTGAAGCTACACCAATGTCATGTAAGTCTAAACTTTGTTTAATCACCACGTTCACATACAAACTTGCATTGGCCAAGCAGGATGACTTTTCCATCTGATTTAAGCCAGCATATTGGATCAATGCTGCTGATGTTTTACATCAGTGAAGGATGATGTCTGTACTATGCAGCTGGCATGCTACGAGAAAAAAAGCCAGGGTTTTCTTCAACTCACTACCTTCCTTGCCACAGTGGGAAGCAGAAATGTAGGGTACATCTGCCTTAACACAGTCACAGCTGAACATGGTGTGCAAGAAATACTTGAAACAGATGTGTTTGGGGTCATGCAATACACAATATTTGTAAGGGTTCATTGGCACCTGCTCTTCACCTATCAAGTATTACCATGCTTCCATGATGGAATTAAGATCACAGCATTCTTGCAGGCTCCCCAGGGACTTGTGTTTTTACTTTACACAGTAATACATGAAAAACAAGCAAAGCAATCTGTTGGTATGTTTATCCCAAGTTCATTTTCTCTTTCTCTTTATTGTCCTGCAATAATTTCTTCATCTCTTTCTATTGATCTAGAGAGGGGAAGCTTAGTACTGTGCCACAGTCACCTGTTCCTTGGGGAAAGAATAAACAATCCCAGAAAAAGAAGGAGGGGAAAAAAAAAAAAAAAAGCCCTGAAGATTGGCTGGGGACCCTGGTGTATTCGTTCTTACACCAGAGCATCATTTAAGTCTATGTTCTTCCATCTACCTTGTTTGCAGTAAATAGCTGCCCATTATGTCAGGTCAGGCAAGCGCTGTGGCGTCACAGCCCAGCGGCTGTGATCAGCCTGCCAAGCCGCAGGACAGCCCCAGGGAGCAGCCGCATGTGTCAGCCTCTTGAGCTGTCAAGGCTCAAAGCGACAGTTTATCTCGAGGCTTTAAAACATCCTTGCAAAGTTTCCCCTTCTTCCCTTCCCCCCTCCTCTTGTTGACAATCTGCTTGAAAGAAGACAGATGCTGGAGTAGTTTTCTTTAGACTTGTGTAATTCCACAAGGCCCAGTGCACCAAATACAATTCCACCCGTCTTTTGAGAGGCCAAGTTGAGGAGGCAGACATGTTGTTATGGGGAGGACAAGGGGTCCCTTATGCTAACACAAATATTTCCAGATGAATTTGATGCTGTCAGTGTGCCTTCCTTATGTTCTTTGCCCACAATAAACAAACTACTTTACAAGTTCTAGAGAAACCAAGGAAAAGTGTCTGGGGTCGCATTTTTCAAGACACCTACCTTTCAACTGTATTTTGCTGAATATTTTACAGTCTTTTAAAAGAGCACAGACTTACCAATATGACACATAATTTCCCCTTGCATCACTTTAGCCTTAGAACACAACAGTGTTCTCTGTAGATTTGTTTGCATGAAAATAAGATTTATCTTGTAAACAGAACTAAATGACTTATGAGAACTTATCTTAAAATGCCAGTTTTATGTCACTGCCACCTTTGCAGGCTGATTCTCTTCATGGTGCAAATCCAGAGCCATTTGTCATAGATATTATGTCCAATAGAGTACATTTTTAAAATATAACCTCTAAATAACCCATAAATTGTGATGTCCTCTCTGTGTACTTTGTCATCCTGTAATCACAAGGAAGCACATTTTCTCTCAGGGCCAGCCTTTTCTGATCCTAACTGCCTTTTGTCACAAATGACAGATAATTTCTGTATTCACTTCCTAAATTACACCTGCACCAGGAGAAAGGAAGCATACTCTTTCACAATATCTTCTCTCTTCCTGCTGTTCTTACTTTCTGTCTTTTACAAACATAGTGCAGGCACTCAGTATTAGAAAATCTTCCTTTGAGATGATCCTGCCCTTGACCCTCTCCATAGGAAAAAAAAAAGTGATAAAAATAGTGAAGAAACGCCGAAATCTTGCTGCCTCACCACCACTTTTGCCATGCCTGATCTCCTTGAATAGTTGCTTTTCTTCATCAGAAATTGAAGAATTTAGAATTGTGAGAGGCACATTTTAAACTACTGAGTTGACAGAAAAGGGAGTTAATTCTTATGCTTTCTTCATTTTTCAAACCAGTCAGGGAGGACCCTTGATCTGTCTGCATACACAAGTAATCATATGCTTTGGGGGTCACACGTGTGACCTGCATGGCATTCTCCCTTCTCTGTATGGTTCCCAACATGCCCACAGCATGGAACTCATCCTTGCTTTAAGAGATAGCCAGTCAGGTTTGGAGTCAGCATAACAGCCCTCTGGCTGTTCTGTTTGAGTTGCATCTTCCAAAAGCATGTCTGGAAAGCCTCTTCTCACAGAAGCCATGTGGCTAACCAGAGAGGTTCCTTACAGCATCCATCCACCCGTGGGTATCCTTTCCTTCAGAAGGGAAATGCTCACAACGAGCACATTGGCAAAAGACATCAGCTAATGACTGAACCTATTCTTAGATGCTCATTGCCAAATGTCTTTAAGTGGCCATGATATTTTCAAATGATTCCTGTTATTTAATTCTAATTTCCACACAAATTCAGATAAGTGAAATATATATAGGCCCTCATAGCACCAGCAATGGCATCAAGTCTTTTTCTCTGGTCTAGATGGTTTCCTGTGCCTCTCCCAAATTTCTTGAACATCTTACATTAGATATTGCATTCACACCTGAATTGACAAGTCAGTTACTGCCAATAGGGCACACTGAATCTTATCCAGGTATATCACATAATGATTTACAGTAGCATTAAACTTCACACACGTGGCCTGCACCCCACTGAACTCAGCATACACAGCTAGAAATGAAGAAAAGGAAGATCTGTCACTATGGCACAAGTGATTTTTCTTTTCCCACATTATCAGCAGACTGTTAAGATTATTTTTGACCTTAAAATTGTCATGGTTTATTTACTTATTTATTGTTCTGCAAATCAAATCCTTCTGAGTCACCCCTTCTATTTTGCGTGGCTGCATAGCATCCAGGCAAAATAGTGGATGAGCACTATGGGATCTTTCAGATCTGTAAACTAAGCCTGGAAATCATGGTACAGAGATGCCACAATATAAAGTCACTGAGTTAATTTCCACAGTTTAAAAAAAAAGTGAGCTTCTCAGCCAGTAAAGTTTTATTAGCAGTACAAGTACATACTGTAGCTTTTAGGCTCCTCAAGCCTATGCTTAGCACAGCACAGGCTCAGTGCAGCACCAAGTCATGAAGTAAAGATTCAAAATTACATGCGGGTGTGGGAAATCCAGATCTGTGCTGCTTAGGCAAGCTAATTCTCCTGTGGGACTACTTCACAAGAACAGTAAAATTTGGCTTTCCAGAACTAAACCTACACTATTTGCAGCCCCAGCCACAGCCTCTCTTATCTGTGCTGCTGCATAACCAAATTCAATGACTAGTGTTCTTCCTGTTGGTTGAATCTGTCCTTAATCTTTTCTTCCACTGTGTGAGGAAGGCTGAAGTGAATGTAATAAGTACTCTAACTATGTTGGAATACTCTAACACAGTAAATGCTACTAAATACTAATAAATACTACTCTAACTTATGTTAGAGTTTCTTGACATTCTTTGCACAACCTGATAAATGACATGGTAGTGTTCAAAAGGCAATCAACATTTTTTTATGCAATAGAGGGTGTGAGAAATGTATCCTAAGCACAGGGTTATGCTCTGAACAATGAAGAGAAAAAAAAAATTTGAACATGCTTTGCTTCTCTGTACTGAACAATAAAATGAACCTATGAAAATATGTGATCCTAATGCATATGATCACATATTTTGTGGTTGGTGTAACTAGACTTTTGAAGTCATGGTACACCAAAACAAACACATAGTTTCAACAAGATTGAAAGTCTGTGAAGACTTCAATACAGGAACTGACCAGATGGTTAGTAGAGATGATAATTTTTCCTCAAATGGCTTTCACATATGTCTCCATGGACAGCAATATTTGTTCACACCATTTTGGAAAGCATAGATTAGATTATAGAAAAGTACTACAGTGACTTATGAATGTATATTTTAAAGTTATTTTTCCTATTGAAATCAATAGCCACAATGTTGTATCAGGACTAACATGATTCCAAAATCACCATTTTTCTGTCTCTTCTATGTCCTTCAATAAATTGAAAAAAGTCATGAGCTTAACTATTGTGTGTTTGGATTTGGTTTTGACAGTGGGCTGTAAACACTAACCTTGTTCACAGCAGCCCATACCATGCCTTTTGAAAGAACTCTTCTGTGCTGCTTTGTGACCACTTTGAAAAATATAATACCATCAACAAAAAACCTTCCTGAACTTTGAAGAATATTTTGAAAATATGTACATGAACTTAAGTAGCAGAATTTACAAACTGTACTTTCTCCACTAAAATTCAGAGATGGTAAAAGAATCCAGGATATCACTGTTAGGATTCTGTTAGTGTTCTACTGGTTATGCAGTGCAGTGGAAACTTGATAAGCTATCCTTTAGGAAACCAAGTCTCTCTCCACTTCAGGAATGTTCAGAATTATAAAAAGGGAATGCTTCTGTTCATAAAAATCTGGCTGGATTGCTCAGAATGAAGTCTTTCAGTGGTTTTTTTTCCTGCTAAAATGCATCAAACTGAATAACTGAGCTGTATTATTGCTATTCAAGGAAAATCTAGCTAGTGATTAGAAAATGTCATTAAAAGCAAAATGATTGTCTGTAAAAGTCTTTCCCTGACAAAATGTGTTCACCTAAATTATATTCCTCAAAGGTAAGTCAGAGTGTTATGTGATGTTCTCTTATCGATTGTTGATTCTATGTGTACCTCTGGGAACATAAACCACAAAGAAATGTTTTGAAAGGAAAAAGAATGACCTTTTATATGTAGGCATTTTAATACTATGTGATGCTGAAATAAGTATAACAAAGGGAGGGGAAAATCTTTGGGAAAAAGTGGGTATCTTTGTTTATTTTCAGGATGAAATCAGAGTTATAATACAGCACCTGCCATCTACACTGAAAGCTATAACTTCAAGCCAGCCCTTTATATTCATGCAGTTAATATTGGAGCGGTAAAATAGCAATCTTTTGCACAGAAAGCATGAGTCCCATCTGGGATGATAAATAAAGTGTTGTATCATTGTCATTGTTAGGAAACATAATACCTACAGTGATTTTTTTGCAATCCTCCTATTTTTAAAAAAAAAATTGAAAAAAATCTGGGTTTCTTTTGTTTGTGTGATGTTTGATAAAACAGTTGTACTGTTTATTAGCCAAATCAACTCTCGTACTGTTAAAAGAGGAGGCTTTGTAGATGCTATAACAGTAGAAGGAAATTGAATTAATTTTATGCAACTGAATAACTTGAAGATCATGATTATTTTAAGTGCAATATTTGAGTAATGTTACTGGAAATCTTATTTCTAGCCATCTGTCAGACTGACTTATATAATGCTCAGTTATATACAAGCCTTACAAGGAGCACCATGTGACTTATTCTTCATCAGTTTCTTTATGGTCTAAAGAGAACTAAACAATCCATCCTAAGCCTAATGTATTCCAAATCCCAAGAGGAGGAAGGAGGGTAAGTGTGGATCTATAGAGGGTTATGACCTTTAAGAGAACTCCAATTACAGGTATAGTAGGTAATTTCTCTTGGATCTCTACACTCCTCAAGACTAAGTGGTTACTTGTGTGGTTATTCCTGTGTTCAAGATATGGCTATATAAACTTACATATATCATGAAAGTGTACCTAAATATTTTAGCTGGAATATATTTTGGACATGGTACTAATGAATCATAGAAACAGTTTAACACTGAAAAATCAAACACAGGAGAGTGGAAATAACAAGGCATTTATATTCGAAGGACTTTTTGTAACATAGTACAAATATCAATATATTTTGTTTAGACAGGATATTCCATCTGTGTTTTGTATCTTGTTATGGCTAAGTTATAGTAGTCATAAAACTGAATAAACTGAGATGAGTAACTAGTGTTACAAAGAACTAAATCTAATAGCTGGATACAAAATCTTGACAAGGGTATGGAGTAGAGACTTAAATCTTCAGCTTTCCTTCCAACAAAAAAAAACTTTTCTTTAGCCTTAGAAATAAAAATTCTTGGTTATTTCCAAGTAGATAAGTTTTTCTGCATTTTTAAAATCCTAGCTGCAATTAGAATGAAAGTATAGAAAAAATACAATACACAATATTGCCAGTCTGTTCTTGGACAGGAAAGAAAGGGAAGAAGAGCAAGTGAGGACAGTCTTCCTAATATTTAGCCAGAGCTTGGTGGCTTCTTTACCATGGCATCAAAGAGAGAAACCAGTACATAGATTTTCCCCCCTCCAAATCTGGATGACAGAATTTCCTCACTTCTAGAGTCACCACTTGTGTGAATTTACCCAGTATTTACCTCTGCTCCTTAACAGCATTTGAAGGCAGAGAGAAAGCACTCTGCCATGGCCTGGAACAATGTCTTTTTTTTGTTTGGGGCAGAATATTTCCAAACTCAGAAGCTGCATGCCAATAGTTCATGTGATTCTATTTAATGACAAAATATAATTGATTTCCCTGTGACTGAAGATTTGAATGTGCAGAGGTTGGAACAAAAGAAATACTGCACAACAGTGTGTTGCAGTCCATTAACAGAAAAGGAGGGAAGGCCAACATGTGCTTGGGGCAAAAGCTGGGGTGGACTTCTGTCTATCCAGCAGATCTGTTTGGCCCACAAGTTGAGAGCAAGCCAGTGCAAACTAGAACTGAGCAAAGCAAGTGCTTCAACAGAGGAAGAGGTGGGGCAAGAGATATTCTCCTGGTCGGTTGGAGAAAATGGCTGGAAGGAAGGAGAAAGAAAAAAGTGGCCAACACAGGACAGCACTGCAGAGAAAAGTGGTTTTTTGATATTAGAAAAAAGTTCTCCCAGCATCTCCAGGGGGTTGTTTTATTGAGGAGGTGGATCATGCCAGCAATATGACACCTAACCAACTCTCCTTCTTCTATCTCACCAGCAGTATGTCTGCTCTGTTGAAAGTGTCCCCTCCAGAAGGCTATCCAGGTTAGCTGATTTTTCATTTAGGCACTCACTTAGCTCCAGCACTTGCCTGTTCTCTGCATAGCATGTCTCCCACCCTTTGTCACCCTATCCCAGTAGCCAGAGCTGCCTTAGCAAGAGGTCATTTCACACTCTGCTGTGGAGGCTACAGCAGCCACCTTCCAGCCACACAGCCTGCGTGCCACTCTCTTGTACCTTGCCCTCAGACCTCTCTGCTCTTACTGAAGCAGTAGTTTTCCACAGAAGCAATTTCAGGGGCTGTTGTCATGTGCAGTGGTGGTCACTATTTCAAGTGTTGACACAAGTTGTTATGATTTTCACCCTTTGGTTTATTTCTTAAGTTTTATCTTCCTTTTACAGTGCCATGAATGTTGTCACCTGTGCTTTCTCAACAGTACAGAGTATTTGCACTGTAAGAATTACTCCTGCATAGACACAGTTGTTTATTTTTTGCTTTATTTGCATTTTATTACTTTTTTCAACATTTTTATGCACCTTTGCTGATGTTATTTCCCTTTAATGTTTGTGCTTTTTTTGTTTATACCACCTTATTTTTATTTATATTATTGACTTTTCCAGTTTACTCATGCAATCTGTTTGCATTTGATTTCTATTCTTGACTCTCTTTGCATTTGATAACATTGTTTGCACAATTAATTCCAGGTAAATGTTTCTGCACGACTGCACTGTTTGCACAACCAGACTGCCTTCCAGGTGAGAGCAAAAAGGACTAGGATAGCACTAAGATAGCACACAGAGCTGTTTGCCTTCCATACTCGGTGATGTTGGAAGAGAGAAGGTGGAGGGGGAAAAAATGACCAAATAACAAGACTGTAGTAAATGGGAGATGGCGCCATGGGAAACAACGACAGAAAGAAAGATCTACAAACTTAGAAAATAGGAGATGTCAAACATTTCAGGTTCTGCTCAAAACATTGATTTAGACTTTTGCTGTTCTCATAAGCAGCAAAAAAGAAAAATTGATCCTGTCACTCCCCTTTGAGTGGATAATCTCACCTCCATTTCTAGAAAATAGCAGAAAAGTTATTTAATTGACTGAATCAGCAATTGAATGCAATCCAAAAATGTTTCTGCCTTTTTTTTTACTTGTTTTGTACATTAAAATAATTGTCTAGAAGATAGTGAAGGGCTCAGAGGGAGAAGCCATTCAAGGGGTGGCTAAGGTCACTTGGTCTGTTCAGCCTGGAGAAGAAGAACTGAGGGGAGACCTCACTGCAGTTACAGCTTCCTCGTGAGGGGAAGAGGAGGGGCAGGCACTGATCTCTGCTCTGTGGTGACAGTGACTGGGCCCAAGGGAATGGCTTGAAGCTGAGTCAGGAGAGGTTTATGTTGGGTACAGGAAAAGGTTCTTTACCCAGAGGATGGCTGGGCACTGAACAGGCTCCCCAGGGACACAGCATCAGCCTGACAGAGCTGAAGAAGTGTTTCTGGACAATGCCCTTAGGCACCTGGTGTGATTTTCAGGACTGTCCTGTGTAGGGCTAGGAGCTGTACTTCGATGATTCTTGTGGGACCCTTGTAACTCAAAATAGTCCGTGATTCTATGATTTTATTTTATTTTGTAATCTTTGTAATAATCTCTTTCCTCTTCTGTCCTTTTATCTCAACCCATGAGTTTTACCTTTTCCCAGTTATCTTCCCCCATCCCTCTGAGGGGCAGTGAGTGAACAGCTCTGCAGTGCCAAGCTGCCTGCTGGGTTAAACCACAACATCTGAGAGTGACTTTTGAAGCAGGGAGCACACAGAGGTATTGCCACACACAGCTGTCACCACTCTGCTAATGTCCAAGGCTCCTGTGGCTGTTACAAAGAGGTTACACTGAGCTAGATCTGTGGGACACACTGGTGTCATGCATGTCTGCCCCTGAGCATGGTCACTTACCAGCCAGCATCTACCATGGTCTCAAAGCACACACATGGCACCTTTCATGGCTGAAGCCCAGTACAGCCCACAGCAGAGCAGACAGAAAGCAGCATCCAGTCCATACCTATGATGCACTCTTTAGAGGGCAGTCATGCAGGATTCCTTGCTTTGGTACCTGCATCACATCAAGCCTGTGAATTGCAAACAAGCAATATGTTCTCACAGGTTACTACAAGGACCTTGCTACTCCAAACAGGTCAAGAGGAAAGCTGGAGCTGTCAGAAGCAGTTGACAAAAGACTAAGACACCTTGTTTTTCCTGGCAGGTAAGGGAAGGGTGTATTCATTCACTGATTCTATAGACAAAGGCTGAGCTCAGAAGCCCAGGGAACACTGTCTCTGTGCCTGTAAATATGAACACATTTTCATGATCCTCCCCACTTTGTTGCCTGCTAAAGGTGGTGATGCTTGCAATCCACTGGCAGCAGCATTGTGAGCAGAATACAAACATAGACTGAGAAAAAAACGTGACCAAATAATTCCCTAGAGAGCAAACAGGCTCCAAGCATGCCAGAGTAGAAGACTGTGAGCAAGGGGCTACACCAACCAGCTACACCAACTCCTTGGGGAGCGTTCAACAATGGCTCAAAAACTGCAATGTTCATCTACTAATTTCACAGAATCACAGGATGGTTTTAATGGAAGGTAGCTCTAGAGATCATCTTGCCCAATTCCCCTGCTGAAGCAGGTTCACCTAGTGCAGTTGCACAGGATTGTTTCGAGATGGCTTCTGAAAATCTCCAGAGAAGGAGGCTCTACCTCCTCACAGCCTGTTCCAGTGCTCTCCCACTCTCACAGTGAAGAAGTTTAATCTCATATTCAGATGAAACTTCCTTTATTCCAGTTTGTGCTTGTTGACCCTTGTGATGTCACTGGGAACCAGAGAGAACAGTCTGGCCCCATCCTTTTGAAATTCACCTTTAAACTATCTGTAATAAATATTTAGGTAACGTGAATTATGTGTTTAAAGTAAGTACCACAAATAATAATTTAGAGGGAGTAAATACCTTCCAATGGACTAAGAAGTAATAGTGAAGCCTTGGCAGCTTTGTGTGAGTGCCCTGCAGTACATGCATGCACACAAGATACTGTCACTGGAGCAATTTCATGACTTTCTGCAAACCAGTACAATGGGTTTGTGCTCAGACTTAGCTTGACAACCACAGTGAACAAAGTTGTTGTATTTGGAATTTGTACATAAATAATGCAAAGATCTGTTGGCACACATGGTTCCCTCCAACATTTTGTCCAAGTTCACCTTGTGCTTTTTCTAAGTTCCTTGCATTTGCATAATCTCAATTTTTTAAAATGAAATAAAAATGTTAGCATGGGTTAAAAGCTAATTTACCCATTCTTGATGTCTAAGTAGGACCAGGGATAACTTTCCAAAGGAAATTGACTAAAATATGACACCTACCAGATATATTAAGCCATAGGATAGTTTCTAGATAAAGAGATTATTTTAAAATATGTTTTACAAATACACTGATCACCCTTTTTCTTTCACATTGTGTAGCCTGGATATTTTTAGCATTTTTTCTTCACTTATCTCCCAGGATTTCATACATTTTTAAATTTGGTATTTTCCTACGGGACTGTTTAACATTTCTAATGATAGATGCTCCATTAGGCTCCCCTTTTGACCTTTGTTCTAATCTAAGAAGCAAGTTTCAGAGTTACCTTACACTAAATTAAACTGAGTCTGTATACTGAAGTGAGTGGAATTACAGAGATGCTTAATACAAAGGAATCTGTCTGCAGGTGGCTGTAAAAATATTTTTAGTTAATATATTAATTAGATTGTTTTCACAGAAAAAGACCTGAAGAAGAGGGAGACCAGGCTGGTGGAAACCAGCTTATGTACCATATTTTTCAGTCACAGCAGAGAACACAATCTCATGTTGGGTAATATTGTTTAAGCCTATAAGCCAGGCAATGGTCTAGAGTCCATGCCTTGAAGAAGACAAACACAGTTTAGTGTTCTTATAGAGATATCTCATTCTCTCCCCCCATCTCCCTTCCTCTCCCTCTCTCATTTTCTTTTCTTTTTTTTTTTTTTTTTTTTTTTTTAATTTTTTA
>VYZP01032481.1:0-11284 GCA_013400635.1 Hypocryptadius cinnamomeus
CAGCCTGGCTCAGAGCAGAGGGGCTCCAGCCTCGTGACTAACTCAGTGTCCTTCTCCAATTTCTGGAACATGCACAGTTATTTGTAACATACTTTCAGATGTTTCTCATTGCAGAGAATAAGTTTTCAAGAAGACTCACAACATTGGCAGTTACTATGCATTTCTACACATAAATATTCATTCCCCTGTCCCTTTCACATGCAGTTTTAAATCTCAGTTTTAAGAGCGGTGAAGTTTTCACGCAGGAAATCGATGGAAAACGAACGTGCAGGTAGTTTAACTCTTTTTCCCCTGTTTTTTAGTGCAGAAAACTTTGGAATTCCCTGTCCAAGGCAGAGCGCGTTGCGCCCCCTGCTGCGCGCGGGGGGAACTGCGCGTGAGCGACGCCGAAATGCCCCAAATTGTTCCCGTCCGTTCCCGGTATTTTAAACACAGAGAGGGACAAAATCCGAATATCGGGCACATCTAAGGAAGGATTTAAACCAGAGGAAATAAAGTTCGTCAAAGCAGCGTGCCTTGAAGGGAAAAGCTCCTTGTGAAAGAGAGGAGGAAAAAGCAGGCTGTGACAAATGGAAAAATTATCAGATGTAAATACAGAAAATGAAGTAAATCTTTTCCTGTTGGTTTAGCAGTGGTACTTTGCCCTTCGGCACTGTGTATTTGGTAAATACTCTGAGCAGGACATTCACAGCATTTTCTTTCTGAGAAGAATAGCATGTTCCCAATTGTTTAATGTTGTGGCTAAAATTCATGTTTCAAAGACAAATGGAGAAATTTCATAAAACAAAAATAAACAAACTATTGGAGATCCCAGCAGTAAGAGCTTGACATAACCCAACTTCTCTCAGAGCTTCAAATGTCCCTCACTCCCCCTCACAGGCTGTGAGTCAGCAGGGGAGGAGGATACTTAGATTAGAAACACCAAACTGTGGAACAATCATTGCACAAATGTTATTTTGGTTGCTCTTCAGATGCTCCTGCAGTTAAAATCGGCTAAATTAGGAGAACTGCAGTGATCAGAACCTCAGCTGATACCTGTCGAGTTCTGACTTGATGCCCCAAACTTGCAGCGCCACAACAAGGCTTCATGCCACCCAAAAACCTGATTTATGATCCCCTTGTCACAAATAAGAACAGGAATCATCATTTCAGCCTTCCTGCAGAGCTGGCACTGAGCACTGTCTCTGCTGCTTTTGGTTAGCTGGTAATTGGAAGACAACAGGAATCAGATCAAATGGAGCCCTGAAGTCCCAAGTTTCAGGCCAGATCATCATCTGTGTAAAATGGCGTGAGGTTGGTACATCACTGGGGGCACATTCCACTACCAATGTCACTCCAAAATGGCTCATTTTGCCTTGGAATGATTTTGCTATAACTATCAGGAGTCTTTGGTACACAGAAATGTCCATGCTCCAGTGACAAACACGAGCCTCGGAGTGACAGTTCTGTTATTCAACCCAAATTTGCATTCCAAATATCCTCATCCTCTACAGATGCTGAGAATGCTGTTTTTCCCCAGCACCATGGGTCCCAGCAGGAGATGCTCTGCAGAAACAGCCAGAGAGGAGCCTGTGTGGAGCAGAAATTGCCATCTGAATCCCTGCATTATGCCCCCAACGCAACATGTGATGCTTGTTTCAGCCTTTATTAGCAGCCACACAAGGAAGCTTTTATCTTCTGTTTACTGGGATGGGAATAAACACAAAGAGTTAATATGTAACCATCCTTTTGTGGGTTTTTAAGGGCAGAGCCCTGGCCTGGGGGGCACTCGGGACGTCGGGGACTGGCAGGATGCATCCCCTGGCACTGCTCGGGTGCCTCGTGGCTCTGAGCCACTGCGCTCTCTCGTCCAAAGGTGAGTGCCTTCCACCTCCTAGGAACAGCCCCATCCTCAGGTGGGAATGGGGGAAACCAGAGAAAACAATGGGATTTTAAAGCCTCTAGATAATCCCGGTCAAGGGTTTTGAACAGGGCTTTTCTCTGAGAGCTTTTCTTCTCTTTTTGCTTTCCATTCTTCCCTCTCTCTCTTCCTGTGGTGAGGTGAGTGGCTGTGTACAAAAGTATAAAATGAAGGAAAGCAGAAGAAGTGCTGACAGATGTTGTGGGATGCAGCTGCCCGGGTGCCAGGGGGGAACTGTGTGTGCCAGGAATTAACCTGCTCCATCCCTGCTCACCCCTCCATGCCCGCACAGCTCCTGCCTCGCTTTTCTCCTCCTTTCCCCCACACCAAGAGCTCTGGGCACTGTCTCATGTCCCCTCTCCCTGTGTTTGCCATTTATTTCTCCCTCCTGAGCTGCCTGTCCCTCTGTGCTCTCCCCTGGATGGCAGCAGGAGCCTCTCTCCATGTCCTCAGCAGGAGCTCAGGCTGCACCCTCCGTTCCTCCCTCGCTGTTCCCTCCTGTTCTCACCCTCTGGCTGATGAGCTGCTCCTGCTGTCACCGTGTTAAAGCTGTTTGGGAAGCAGAGCTGGCTCATGGAACAGAGGGTCTACCCCAGTGAACAGAAAAGTTGAGGAAAAAAAGGAATTTAATTACAAGAAGAAATACCTGATTTCAGGCTGACCCCCACCAAACAGAATTGGATTAAAAACGAAAGGCATTTGTTTGCTTCTAAGTCCTTCTCACCCTGTTTTGTCCAAGGCAATTTACTGTAATTGAATTCACAGAATCACAGAATGACCAGGTTGGAAGAGACCTTCAAGATCAACCCAGCCCCAACCCCTCAACCAAACCCTGGCACCCAGTGCCACATCCAGGCTTTGTTAAACACACCCAGGGATGGTGACTCCACCACCTCCCTGGGCAGCCATTCCAGGACTTTATCACTCTTTCCATGACAAACTTTTTCCTAATATCCAGCCTATATTTCCCTTAATGCAGCTTGACTCAATTTGTGCACTAAATCTATTTTGGAGGAAAAGTAAATTTTAGTTTAAAAAGTGACACCAAATCTAACTGGGACCATTGGTAGAGCTGTTGAGGAGAAGAAGAACACCACATATTTTTCTGGCTAATACTTATGGCTTCCATCAGCTGCCTCAGGAAGACAAAAGCTCAGGGCAGGGAGATACTGTAACTCCTAACAATAGAGAATCCTCTGCTTCAAGCTGAGAAATCAAAACATCTCCAATTTTCTACCCAATCTCTTGTAAATTCCTTTCCTCCAGTCTGTCCCAGGCCACCAGAAGTGTTGTTTGCCACACTCAATGTAGACAAAAAGGTGTATGAAGTGGGTGAGGAAGTGGAGTACACCTGCCGGCCCGGGTTCATGCCCAACAGTGGGCAGAGGAAGTACACCTGCCTCCCGACGGGCAAGTGGGCCTTCAACACCCTGCTCTGCCTCCGTGAGTACCCAGCACCTCCTGCTCCTGTGTGCGTGGATCTGAAGGGTATTGCATAATCCACGAGAGGAATCGGATGGATTGCAGCACGTCTCTCTCTCCAGTGGCTCTTCCCTCGCTTGTTGGAGGACAACTGTGTGTGGAAGAGGGGTGGTGATGGAAAGGATCTTCCCATCTGTGTGCCACACCTGCCCTTCAGCCCCTGCTCCTGGATGGGGATGGAGACTGGAGCAGGACAGGGGGAACCTTCATCCACCCCAGCCCAGCAGTGCTCATTCTCTAACAACACGTGCTGCTCCATAACCCCTGCATTTACTGCATCCCTCAGAGCATTTCCATCATTTCATTGCAGACAACTTACATTCTCAGGCAATCGAGGGTTAAAAGCATTTAATCCCAAAAACTTGTATTTTGATGGAAATGTAGAACAGCCAGACTTGTGGATTGTAGTACATGGGAGAGGAGAAATGTGAAAGACACCAGGATGAGCCTTTATGATCTACTTGTTCCCACTATAATGAAATTATTACGTCATACCTCATGAAATAATATTATCCTTTTTTAATATTTAATAAACAGCAAAGAGATGTCCCCCTCCTCCACCCTTGAAGAATGGGAAAATGGATTTTGAAGAGCTTCAGTACCAGAGTACTGTAACTTTCTCATGTGATCCGGGGTAAGTGTTCCCTTCCTCATGCTGCTAAGTAAACAACCTAAATCACATTGTAGTATCACCCACTGCCATACTGCAAGACAGAGAACATTGAAAACTGCACATAAAAACTCATCTACATTTCAGAAATCATCAAAAAAAGCCTGTCTGGTGATCCACCTCTGTTCAGTCTTGGCTAAAACATTATGGGGCTTTGCTACTCCAAAGAAAAGTCTTACAAATACGGAAATCACCAAAATAGCAGAGATTTTATGCAAAAAATTTATTCTGGACTGCTTTCCCCTGCTTTTCAAATCCTCTTACTACATCATGAGATGAAATCCTACAGCAGAGAGTAGATAATCTCCATCAAAATTATGCTGTTGGGCTCTGAGGACTGGAAATTGTGTTTCTATGCCTTTCCAAGCTCAGTAAATGAAAATATGAGGTTAATCCTAATTTACCTGCAGTAAATGCACTTTTCCTCAGGGCTACTTGTTAGCTTTAGGAAAAAGGATGCATTTTAAAAAATAGTTATGGTAAATGTAGGGAAGCATTTGATAGTAGCATGTATTTAATTGTACTTGGGTAATTACTGACAAAACAGGGCTTACCTGGAAGGTCACAGGTAAGACACAGCCTAGAGCTCTCTGAAAAGTGCCAACAGCCTCAACAACCTCCTTCTGTAAAAGAGGAGCAAGATAAGGAATAAATAAATTCAAGTATGACACCAAGTGTTGCGATGGGACTTGATTTGATTTTGTTAATTCTAATTTACTGGTTTTCAGTGTGATAGTGAAATACCAGACATATGATGAATATTTCTTTAAAACTCAGAGTAGATGTTAATAGTGTGAATACAGAGGATGGGAGAGAAGTGTAATGTGCATATGGAAATTGAAACGTCTGGGATTAAAATATAACAATGTACCTCAATGACTTTAATTCTTAAGAGCACTGAGTTATTTCCAATATTTGATCCTAATTGCCATAATTAACTGGGAACTCCTCCCAAGAAACCATAACATTTGCATTAGCAATCACCGATCAATATTTGCTATTTACATACATCCATAGAATTAATCAGTTGTAGAAATTAATATATAAAACAGAATATAAAGTTGAAACAACGAAACATCTTGTTGTATCAAGCCTTCTGCCTGCGTCTTTGCAATATTTGGATTTTAACAGTTTTTCAGATCTGATTCTAAACTTCCTTTGAGGTCAGGACCCGTTAAACTAGAGAAGGAATTCAGAGCTGGATTCTTGATTCTATTTATGAGAAATGACAGGTCTTTGATTGATCTCCCTGCTCTGATAACCAGGTCTGTTTGTTTCCAGCTACAACCTTGTTGGGTCAAGAACCAGCCAGTGCATGGCAGATGGAAAGTGGACTGGAACTTTTCCCCAGTGTCAACGTATGTGTTTCAACAAAAAAGAAATATTCTTATTCCAGAAATATTCCTTTCCATTATTCAGAATTATATATACTCTTATTCAGAAGTCTCCTCTAGTGCTGTACAAAAGCTGGTTAGGAAAAATCAAGCAGAATGCTGCATATTTGGTTTTCTATGTGTGGGTTTTAGAGAAATACAGTTGAAAGGTCTGAACAAAAGGTCGGGATCAGGGATGCTATTTACAGCTGGAGGTAAGATGCTTATCCACTCAAATTCCTCCTCCCTGTGTATAAAAAGAGGATATTGTCATGCCTTTGTACTTATGCAGGGTTTTGCTATAACCTATCCTGCAAAAACACTTGACTGAAAAGCAGTAATATTATCTGAAAAATCCAGCAAAACTCGTGAATTCCATACCCTGAGGCCCCTCTGACACTTTTAATTTAAATTATATTTTGCCAGCTATGATTCCACGTGGGTTCATTTAGTCATAAGAACGTTGCTCCTCTGATTCCACAATTATTTGATCTTTAAGATTTAATTTTCTGAATGCTGTGCTTTTGTAGCCGTGACTTGTGCACCCCCCTCGCTCCCGGAATTTGGGGTCCTCTCTTTCCGTCGCCTAAATCCTGGAAATGTCTCTCATTTCCTGGACACAATCCAGTTTGAATGTGTCCCTCCTCTTGCCCTGATTGGGAATGAGACAGCCACCTGCACTGCCAATGGCACCTGGAGCAGCATTCCAGTGTGCAAGGGTGAGTAACTCACTTTTATCCACACCAAAAAATATTCCTGAGAACTGCATACACAAAACTAAAATAACAACAATATTTTAATATTTTTTTTACAACTGTAATTGCAAACATACAGCACAATTCCTCTGCAGCTGAGTTCTGCAATCATTCAGGCTCATGGATCAAGGAGATTGCTAACCCATGGCACATAACATGGGATTGACAAAACATTTTCTGCAGGTGTAAAGGTTATATAAACAAACCCTGCTAAACAGGGTGCACAGCGGGGAACCTGAGCCTGGCCTCCAGTGTGCAGCCAACATTTGATTCTAAGTGCTCAGATTCACCTAAGAAACAGCCAACCTTATCCTCAGTCCTAAAAACTTCCCTGCTTTTAGTTAAATTACACCACGTTTAAGTCATGTTATAACCACAGATTGCAATGGATGTGTACTTAAAACAATTAATGTTTATTTATTTGTTGTGGTTTTTAAGCTGTCTTTCCCCTGGCTGTGTTTCCTGTGAAAGAGGCTGCAATGAACCCCCATGAAAGTTTTTGTACATTTTTCAGGTTTATAGTTGTCTTTTTGACCTGTGACACTGCTAAAGCTTTGGGTTTGGTTTTGTCCCCCAGCTGTCACCTGCCCCACTCCAATAGGAATAGAGAACGGGTTCATAGAGTTTGTTGTGCGCAGAACCTACCACTACAATGAGACTGTCAGCTTTGGCTGCCAGCCCGGCTTTGTCATGGAGGGATCCAAACATTCCCGCTGTGAGAACACTGGAAACTGGTCCACAAAGCCAGCCTGCAGAGGTGAGCACACCCCATCCCCAGAAAGCAAGGATCAAACTGAACTCCTCCACCTGACCACTGCTCTGACTGCTGAGCTGTCACTCCTTTGTGCAAGAGCTGTGCTCAAAAGGAAGCCAAAAAAAGGAATTTCAAGGCCCTGATAATCTAAGCCCAGTCCCAACACTGAATGTTGTATGACATTGATGTATCTGGATTGACTTCAATAATCAGCCATGTAAGTTTATTCTGTCTATTTCCTCTCCTCTTCCTATTTCATGTCATTAGAAATTACACTGAGGCTGGATTTTCACTGGAAACTTTTGACTCTATGCTTCAGGGTCTGAATTTCTTCAGCATTTTAATACCAGCAGAAGTTCTGTCCATATGTAGGGCACATTTTTCATTCCCAAATGTCACATACACAGAATTCTGCCGGGATCTGATTGACCCCCTTTTCAAACCTGCTCCTTATAACTGGATTTTTTTCCAGCACCATGTAAAATACCAGTTAAGAAAGCTGTAGTATTGTACAACGGTGAGAAGAAGAGAGTTCAGAACGACCTGAAGGATGGCATTCTGCACGGGGAAACTGTATCCTTCTTCTGCAAGAACAAGGAAAAATCCTGTGCCTACACTGTAGATGTGGCATGTGTGGATGGCAACTTCACTCTCCCTGCCTGTTTTAAAGGTATGAGCCAGGCTGCCCACAAACCAGCTCCTGGTGGGGGAATTACAACTGCTTGAATGTAGGGGACAGTGTCATGATTCATCTTCAAGCCCTACTTGAGTGGCTATTTGAATTATTGAGTATTTGAGTTATTGGGTATTCTGGAAGAAAATGGCCCGAGGAGAGAATGCCCAGCAAGAATTTTCCTTTGGTTGTGTCACAGCCCTGCTTTAATTCCTGTCCTGTTCTAGAAGATGTTACTTAAAGATGTTACTAGCCCAAAGAAAAGGCCATATGTAAAGTATTCTGGGATTTCCCAAATCCTTGGATCAGCACCTTCTCTAGTGACAAAAAGCCTGAACACTGCTGCAGGTTTGAGAATCTGACATATTCCCTCCTATTCTGGTGAATTACTCACACCTTATGCTGATCAGGAAAACGCTTTGGACCAAAAGTGTTGAAAAGCAGCTGAGAGCTGTGGGGAGGAATTGATGCTGGATGAACAGCCTCACAGGCACTCAGGCTTTTAGAATAAATAAATAGACATTACCAACTTTGCTAGCAAGAGGAAATGTTTCACACTTGTTTTGTCAATATTCCTTGCATAGGATTTTCCTTGTAAATTTTAGTTTCATTTCTAAGCAAAGGAAAAGCACAGCCTATCCACAATGAAAACATCTCTCCTCACATTTGGCTTCTGATGCACGTAGCTCAGCTTTATTAAGATGGAAAATAAAAGTGTATTTCTTCCAACAGTTTCATTATGATGCAAAGATTGACTGCTCACCTCACTGTTGTTTTCAGTCACATGTTTCAAGAATTTAACCCAAGTTCTTCACCTGTCTCCAACAGAACGTGGCTTTTTCTCAACTCTGGTGAAGAAAGACCCCTCAGAGATGAAGGCATGTGAAGATGAAGCCTGAAGCAGAGAAATAACCCAGAACTAAATTTCTGCCTTACTGAGACAGAACATTCCATATACAAGAGGAAAACTTAGGTCCTGTGAGTGTAACTTGAGTCTTGTGAATATAACTCAGGTCCTGAAAGTGTCAATTTCCAGGTGAACTCTGGAATCTGTGAATGCTTTCTTTCCTCCCACCATCCCCTCCAGTCTCTTCCACAAGCTACAACACATCATTTCAGCCACTAACTTCCATTCTCTTGTCTCTGCCTTCTTCCAAATCCCTGCAGTAGTGCTTCTCTCTTCACATTTCCAACATTTATGCAGCTGTAAATGACCTCCTCAATAGCAGTTGCTTTACAATAAAGTGATTTTCAGCCACTAGTGTGTTCTTATTTAATATTACCTAATCATCAATCAGATCCTTTAGCTCTAGACTGATTTATAGCAAGAGGCCTTAATCAGTAGTTATTACTGGGTTCTGATTCCATTACCACTCCCCTGTGACAGGGAGGGAACCTTTAATTATAGATAGGCAGAGGATCATGAGCCTGGGATGTTCCAGAATTTACGTAAGTAGAAAGACTGAGATTTCCAAATGAGTTTAGAAGCCAAGAATCCAACCATGATTTAAACATCAGCAGCATCAGATAAAGGGATTTTAAAATATTAAAAAAAAAAAATCGCTTCAGTTAGTAAGACTACTTATGTTTTAGAGATTCTAACTTCACCTGAAACTGTTTCAAACCACTGTTAATTTTTACCTCTGTTTCAATATTACACAATATAATTGCTTCAGTTTTGATTTATTTTTTTTAAAGAGAATTGTACACCATTGAGCAACAGTTCTGATCTCTGATCATTAAGTAGCTTTGAAGCAAACTGTACTTTTAATTTGATTTATGATACAGGCAGCTTACTGGTATGATCCAGTCTGGCAAGTTTTGTGCTTATGTCTGTATTTTCATTCAGAAAAAGTAATTATAATTTCAACATACGAGAAAGTGATAGGGAAATATTTGTGGTACACTTACAATAAATTGTCATGAGTCACACAGAGTTCCCTCCGCAGTTTAAAAGCCTTTTCTTTGATAAAAAGCATGAGCTCCACAGTAAGTAATAATCCACTGCAGAACTTTTAAAAGGACCATTTAACATTAAGATCAAGCTACTTGTAAGATGGTAGAGCTGCCATTAAAGAACTCTAAACATATTCTAATTATCTTTTTTCTTTCGTTTTTGTAAGGCTGCATATGAATATTTTAATAGTACGACTGATGTAATTCGTCCTTATGCTTCCTATTTTTAAGGAGAGATTGAGGCAGTTATTATTAAGTATTTAGTACTTTGTACTCAGCAATAATTTAATTTTCTATGCAGAGACAGACAAATTCATGCTGGCAACTGAAGTGGGTATTGTGTTGGTGCAGTGTGTGCCACGTTTTGGTTGAGCACATTTAGGTGGGATCCTCAAATGAAGTTTGCAGGCCGAGATACCCATAAGTCCTTTTAACACATGCATAGCTCAGCTGGCAGGAGCCAATTAATTTGGAAACCCAGTCTAAATGTGGTGTGGATCCATCTCTGAGATCAGGATGTTCAGGACAGTTGCTGAGATACCAAACACTGTTTAATATTAACTCGTGTGTCACAGCAAACCCTGTGAAGTTGGCGTAAGCAAACTTAGCATTCACTGCCACCCAAATGCAGCCTGCCCCTGAAATGATTTGTGTTTTGCACAAAAAACAGCTGCCCCTGGAAAACTGAGGCTTTTCTAAGGAAATATTCCCAGTTCTACTTACCCATACAGCAGAATAATGACTGAACAAATCAGCTGGCCCTGCTTCCTCACTGGATGGGAAGCACTGGAATACTTGAAAGGATCACCCTTAGGAGCCGATGTTCACATGCTGAATTTATTATCTACTCTTCTGAAGCAAGAAGAGGGAGAAAAAAAAAATCTGTGACCTGTTAACTCTTTGAAGTAGTGAGGTGTTTGTGAATCACAACTTTCCAGACATGAAAGATTTCCTCAGAAGGGCTGAAAAATAATATCTTGCAACTCGAAGTGTTCCAGAAGCTGGTATGAGGCAGTGAGACCTGCCTTCTTTTTTTTTTTCTGTATTTTTGAGATGTTTGAAAAAATGCCTTAAGCTGTGTTCATGTTACTTGTGGCAACCTGCCGAGACAGTTAAAGAGATAAGAGAACATGATAAAATGTGGGGGGAAAAAAGTATTGAATATGTTTTGCTTAAATGACTGTATTTTTATAATTTTTACAATTTACAATACTTTTACAATTCAAATTGGGAATTTGTTCTTTGTATTTGTTCTTGTATTCTGGTTGGGATATCTTTGTGTTCTGTATCAGTGATTTCCTCAGGAGGGCCACTGATCACATCAGTGCTCCTCATGTCCAGGTTGCAGCTCTGGATGGAGACAAGACCTCAGTCATTTCCTCAATCTTTTATTTTTCTTTCTGTTTCTTTGGACAGAAGTTGTGCAACTGTCAAATCACTTCAGGTAGGCTCCAACCTCTCTGGCCACCCTGCTCTGCCTTGGGAAGCAGACCCAGAAACTGAATCTACTCCATCAGGAAATTTCTCCTGGAGTAGTGGTTCCAGTCATTGATTTTGCTTGGCCTTGTGCTCTTTTTGATCATGTTCCAGCAAATTCAGTTTTTCAAAGTACTTTGTGATGAGTATGACAGAGATAAACTCAAATATGAAGGCAACATGCAGAAACACAGCAGCCTTACTCTGCTGCAAGAATCTACCATGGATTCAACACAGATGAAAAG
>VYZP01032485.1:4367-40267 GCA_013400635.1 Hypocryptadius cinnamomeus
CTTCCTTTCACTCACATTTCTGCAGCATCTCACCCATCACTCACAGTCTAAGTTGGTTTTTAGGAAGCTGTCTTAGCAAGATGATTTTTTTTTTTTCTAAGAGGGCAATTCAGACATGCATCTCTACATGAACACCATATCAAGCCACTGAATTTGCTTTTTGAGACACAGAGCAGTAATTTTGTTCCTACATCAATTCAGACATGCATTTCTACATGAACACCATATCAAGCCACTGAATTTGCTTTTTGAGACACAGAGCAGTAATTTTGTTCCTACATCAATTCAGACATGCATTTCTACATGAATACCATATCAAGCCACTGAATTTGCTTTTTGAGACACAGAGCAGTAATTTTGTTCCTACATCAATTCAGACATGCATTTCTACATGAATACCATATCAAGCCACTGAATTTACTTTCTGAGACACAGGGCAGTAATTTTGTTCATCCATCCACCCCCTGATTAGGGACTGTATGCTAATGAAATCTACACATCTGGGCTCCTTTTGGTCAATGGTGAAATGGGATCCTGCCAAGGGATTTTTAGCATTCCTACAAAGAATTTGGCTTTCTATTTTGTATAACTTTATTAGCAAGCTCCTCATTATTTATGTGATTATAAGTTAGAGGATTTCATGGTTCTTTTGTTTATATATAGCACAGTGGCTAATTGCTTTTTGTGGCCCTGAGGAAAGTCATTTTATTATCTACATTCATGATAATTTGATCAACTCATGTGTAGGAAAGAAAGGCTTTACTTTCAACTCATGTGGAATGTCTGGGATATTAAATATTAATTTGGCCTCAACTAAATCCCAAATTAAAGTATTGTTTCCAGATTCAGGAAACCAGAGGACACAGCTCAGTTCAGAGGAAAGTGTAGCCTTTGCTGCACAGGAGATCCAATTTAGCATTCCTGACGGTTTCCTCTGGCACAAAAATCTACTATTTGCTTAATGTGATTATAGGATTATGGCATTGTATTTTATATCTGAGAATTTACTTGGGTTTGCAGCTTTTCATCTCTGACCTAATTGAACAGAAGCCATTTCCTCTTCCCCAAATTTCACTCACACTGTCTGCACCACTCACTCTCCTTAGTACCATGTTCTAAAATCAGCACTTGTGCTGATCTTACCTATGTAGAGGGTTTTAGAAAGGTTTATTTCCTGACCTTTGCAGCCTGCAGCAATGACAAGTACAAATCACAAACTACAGGGCTGAACTGTGCTAACAACAGGGATTCCCTAGAATACAAGAGAGAGACCCCAGATATTAACATGTGGAGATAAAATAGGGATATGGGACAATGAGCAGCCAAACATTTTGGTTGTCCCTTTAACGTAAAAAACATTGCAAAAAAACCTTTTCCTTTCCTTCTTCATCTTTTCTAACACCAGATATCATCCCTTATTATTCTCTCATACCTTGATGCAGTCTAGCTATAATTAATGAACCATCATCTGCCATGATATCTAAACAAGATAACTCCCAGTTCTTTTTGCTCATTTGAAATATTTTAGCTTAAGCAATTCAGATTAAAAAGAAGTTTAAAAAAAAAAACTNNNAGCTTAAGCAATTCAGATTAAAAAGAAGTTGTTTTTTTTAAACTATCCAATGAACAAGAAGGGTGAAAAAAGAGTCACCAAAGTGGAAAAAAACCAGGAATGCTTTTAAGGAAAACCCAAAAAAACCAAGAAAATGAAAAAAATGAAATTAAGAAAAGACACAATCTAGTTCAGGGAAAAAATGCAGAACAGTGCATGTAGGTCAGCAGCTCCCAGGGTTTATGTGCACCTCTATTCCTTTTGGTGGGTCCTTTTTACATATTGTTTCCATAATTTTGTTCATAATCACTTTGGGAAGGGAATAAATTAAAACAGGGATAAGGTTTTGCAAGCCAGAACTATTTTTGCAGCTCCTCCAAAGATAGAAGCCGATTTTGAGATGCCACATAGTCACAGGATCTGCTCGCCCTTAATGCAGACACCGAGACAGCAGTGGCTGCTCCATCCTCTGAAAATGCAGCAATTGTTTTTGGTCATTGTGTGGCTCTGAATGAGGGCAGCATCATTGGGCTCTTGAATATTACTGCGGTTCTGGATGGATTTTAATGGGACACCACCTACTGCAGGAACCCAGACAAAGTGGAGATAAAAATGTAGGTTTTTAAAGACTTGCCCTCCGAGCGTGGCTTGCTTCATCTTTACTGAGTTTGAATTATCATAAAAACAGAGAAAATATGAAACAAAGTATAAAATATTGGGCAGCACAACTGTAAAGAAAAATGGAACAGCAACAGAGCAAAGGGAGCACACTAATAAATACACATCCAGTATATAATAAAAACACAAACAGCAACATGTGGTACATTTGTAGCCCCAGACCTGATATGGCACACAGAACAGTGAGCAAGCTGCAGTTCTGCTGCCTTGCAAAAATCCTCAGCATAAACACAGTTAATCAAAATACTCTGTAATAATTCTGGAGTTGAACATTCTTCCATAATGTATCAGTCAGGGGTGAGAAATCAATTTATGCATCCAAATGCTGACCATCATCACAGGTTCTCAAAGATTAATAGGGTACTCGTGTTTGACAAGGATTTACTTAATCAATTTATGGATTAACAGTAAGCATCTTGGCAGTCCCATAAATCTGCATTTTAGTGGTTACAATGCTTAGAAACAAGGATCTCAAAAAAACAGAATAGATATTTAGGGAAAGATTTTTTTAAATAGCAACATTTAGAGAGAGGGTAAACACATTTAACATTCACTTTTCCATTCCACCAAATGGTGACGAGAATATAAAACTGACTGTGCTAATGCACTTTGAGATGTGCTAACAAAAGGCACCAATAGAGTTTTTCACTTGAAATGGAGGCCTTGCTTAGAGAAACACCTTTCTTCATTTGTCTCTGTTATGTGCACCTCTCCAAGCAGCATCTCAGTCCCCTCTCAGGCATTATGTCAGGGAAAACATTGACATGAAACCCTGGGCTGATCTGGGTCCACATTTACCAGGACATTTGCAGAGTGCCTACAGAAGCCAACAGAATTTTGCTGACAAAGTGCCTGCCCTGCTTGCAGGACAAGATCACATCCCTCCTGCAAAGGTCTAAGTGGTGCCTGGATTTGCCACCCCAAGCGTGCATCACTCAGGAGAGAGAAAAGGATTATTCAGATTTCAGTCACACTTCAGGGAAAACCAGATTGAGGGCAGCTGAAATACAAGAGGGAATGCTGTGAAGAAGCAATCTGAACAGTGCAGCATAGAGAGAATTTTCTAGAAGAAAAAACTAAGAAGGGGGAAAGTATTTATAAAGCTTAAAATGGGTGAATAATTTGGGATATCTGTATGGAGGTGCTGTACTCTGGAAAAAGGAGCTTGTTTTTCTGATTCTTCCCTACCCAGTCCTCTTGTGGCAGCCCGATGTGAGTGCAAACACAAACCACACAATAGCCATAGGAATTATTAAATTAAATAGAAATATGGTATGAGTGCAAACACAAACCACACAATAGCCACAGGAATTATTAAATTAAATAGAAATATGGTATGAGTGCAAACACAAAACACACAGTAGCCATAGAAATTATTACATTATTAAATTAATGCAGAGGGTGAGGGGACATGGGCACAGCTCTGTGTATTTCATGATCCCTATTTCAGCTTCCACTGTGCTTTTCTTAGAAGTCCTGTGCTCCCCCAAATGTGGCTGCTGTTACAGGTGATGCTGACATTCAAGCTCTAAAAGATTCTCCATCTCCTCTCTGCTCACCTGAAGACTCACAGGAATCTGCTCCTCTAAGTTCATCACTGAATAACTGCTTCATGAATATCATTTTCATTTAAATGATTTCACTGTTTTTCTTCCACCTATTCATGTACAGCTCTAAAATTATAATTTTAAAAAAAGTCTGAGCTCGGTACGTTTTTTTCCCTGCTACCTACTTAGAGTTATTCTTTTTACTTTCCCTTTGCAGAAGGAAAAGTGAATAAAGTACATGCCAGTGTGCCAGGGAGACACACTGGGAATTATGACAAATCTAGGCTACCTGTAGTACAGGAGATTTTCTTGTCACTTCACTCTAACTATGTGCAACGAAGAAAATCAAGCTTTTCAGTGTTCTGCAAGAAAATTACAATGATAGCACCCTGCATTTCAGTTCAAACCACTGCTCTGCATTTCATTCCATTGACTTGCAGAAGAAAATAGAAGCCTTTGCTGAAGACTCTTTGTACCATCTTTCTGAGTTTAAGAATGATGCTCTTTTTAGAATCATAAGGAACAGCTCCAGGAGGGGAAAACTATAACAGGAAAATGTTGTGCACTGCATCATCCAAAAAGAGTCATTTTTGAAGAACTCTGCTGGTGGATACCATAAAATAAGATGGTACATGAATAATTTCAACTGGAACAGAACTATGAGAATAAAGGCATGATTATACTGCTTTTTTTTCACTTAAGCAAATTTAGTTGTCATTTAGATTCCTCAGATCAAAAAGATGTAATTAAGCTGCCTTTCCCCTCCCCTGTGTTAACATATATATTGTGGAGAAAATGAGGGGTATAGATAGTAACACCAGAGCATTAGCACTTGTGGAAAATGTTACACTGACAGAGTAGAAGGAAAAATACAGAGCTGAGAACAGGGGTGGTCCCCGATGCCACCTGAGACATGACACCCTGGACTGGGCACATTCCAGTTCAGGATGTTTCAAATGGTTTATTTTCCCTCTCAGTCCAATTCTTAAATTCACCAGGTAAAAATGGCATCTTTTCCTGATGGAGTCAGAAGCCAAGCCATGTGTCAGTTGCCCAGAAGGATTTACACTCGGTTAACAGTGATGGAATCTCATTATTCCCTCCTGAAGATTTGGTCTCACCATTATATTCTGTTTTTTCATGCTCAGATTTCTCATTTCATCACTGAAGGATACCTGAAGTAACATGCATTTACTGCAAATTTTGCTTTCATCTTCTGCCTGGCTTTTAACACTCTTAATTTTATTATTGTCATATCTTATTTTATTTTTTTAAAGCCTTCAGTTTAACTTCTTGAAGTCTTTTAAAGTCTTAAGTTAAACTTATTTTTTTAAAGTCTTCAGTTTAACTTTTTTCCTACATCTTCAGTATGATTTAAAACAGGGTTGCTGAAATTTAATTGAGAAGCCCATAAGAGAAAAACAGGCCTTAATAACTCATTAAATACATTTTACAGGTGAAAAATGCACAAGGAAAGCAGAAGCTGCAAATCCAATTACTCAACATATTGAAAGTCAGTCATAAAGGAAGATTTAAAAAGAAGGGCTAATCAGATAACATTTTGAGGGGTTTTTTAATTAGCTTGGATTTAATTGTTTCATTTGCTGCAAGTGATGAGAAACATGACCAGATCCAACCACCTGCAACCCAGAGCACCCAGTTCCTACCTCATGCTCTGCTTATGACCTTGAGGACATCATCCAATTTTTCCATTCCCCTCTTCCCACATTCTCTCTCCTGTTTTGATGGATTTGCAGCTGCCTTGAAATAATCTATTAATGCTTCATGTCGACCTGCTGCAGGGAAGATGAATGCTCTGAATAAATTCAGTGAGGCCCTGTCTGGAAGAGCAGACAGGAAGAAAATTCCTGTTCCAAGACAGGCACCTCCATTCTTAAGGATCACACTGAGAACTCTCATTTAGAGTCATCCTTTTGTAAAAAAAAGAGCCTCAAGAAAGAAAGAAGCTTCCCAAAGACCTGAAGCACAGCTTCAAAGCTGGCCACTCTCCAGCCAAGAGAAGCAGCAGCTCTTTCTGGGAATAGGATTCCCATAAAGAACCCTAACAAGGCCATTAAAAAAGCCCCACCTGCCAAAGCCATCATCTGTGCACGGTGAGATTTATGGCTGGCTAGGCCTGCTAGCAAAAAGAGTTTTTTCCAAGTCTCTTTTCCTCACTGAACACTTTGTTTCCAGTGTTAAAAGAAATATTACTTTGATGAAGAAAAGCCCTTGCCACACATTGCTCCAACACCAGCATTTAAAGTGCCCCAGCAGTCTAGTCAAGAGAAAATAAAGATATGTACTTTTATGGACAAAGGAGTCTACAGATTTAAAATGTGGCTATTGAATTGTTTTGGTAGATTGCCTGAACACATCAGATTTTTGCAGTAAACAAATCTGGAAAAAAACCCAATATATTCTGTATTTTTAAATTAAGAGGAGGCTGCGGNTTTTACATATCAATTAAAAGCAGTGAAAAAAGAACTATTTTAATTTAGTGTAATCGAATAAATTGTTAATGAGGTGAAGAAATGCATATCTTAAAAGAGCACCATCTTGTCCTAGAAATCTCAAGGTTAGTTTTTGTAACTTAGAAAAAAGCAAAATGTTTGTTAAAATTTCAGCAGACATACATGTTCATTTTGAAGATAACTGTTTGGACTGTGTGTGAGAGTTCACATTCCTATAACATTTCTATAATTGTTTGGTAAGATATACTCTGCTATTGTCCTGTTGAGATGATCTGTTGGTATCATGCACTTAGTAATACATTCTCTCGACTCTGCCAAAGAGACTGGGTGTGAATTTAAAGGTAAACATGACTTACAACATCACAGCTCTTTTGCAATTTGTTTTTGTTTTTTTTTGAAAATACTTTTCATCTGTCTTACTCAAATCATGGAATAGAATACCTGCCTGCTTTTCCCAAAAAAATATTTAAGAGAAGTTTTATTTTCCATATAACAGTAAATGCTTCTGTAATATTTCTTGGAAAAAAGAAAAACTATCCTTTTGCACTAAATATTTTTGAAAATTTTGAAGTAGTTTTAAATAATTTATGAAGAAGAGCCATATTCTCAGTTTTATCTTTAAAACCATTACAAAACTTGCATGATTGCATCACTCATTTGTTACAAAATACAAATTCTTAGTGAATCAAAATCTAATGAGGAACATTAAATAACATGAGTAATTCTCAATCTACTCTGCAGTATGAACAGAACGGGAACGGTGGCTTTACAGTCAAAATAAAGGTCAATTTATTGCAAACACTGAGCATAACTGGAGTCACTGGGCCAGCCCCTAAGAACTGCTGAGCATCTGTAACTCCCACTAACATGAGTGGCAGCTCTGAATGCTCAGCATTCCTGAGGCTGAGAGCTAATAAAAAGCACCAAGAATTATGAAGTGCTTTGTTTGAGTTAAAAAATGGGAAAGTGTATTTATTTTTAAACCAAATACAGTTAGTTGTCAGTATACAATTTTTTGTTGTGATAGAATAAATGTTTACAAAGCACAAATATCATTACAGAGTTGTAACAGTGTGATGCAGTTTCTCTGTACAGTAGTTCTTAATGTTGCAATTTATTCAGAAATAAATTTATGTTATAATGTGTGTCCTCTTTGCGTCCCTAACATGTTCACAAATGAGCTATGGATTTTTTTGACCTATTAAATATTTGCCTGCCATCCCTGGAGCTTCTCAAACTCTGCTTCTCAATGACAGATCTGATCCATGGCTCTGACCAAAACAAGACAGAGCAAGGTCCAGTTCCTACCTCAGTGTCAAAGCTACTCGGGTTCCACAAGTCATTCAAGAGATAAAAGGCTAATCAGATAACATTTTGAGGGGTTTTTTAATTAGCTTGGATTTAATTGTTTCATTTGCTGCAAGTGATGAGAAACATGACCAGATCCAACCACCTGCAACCCAGAGCACCCAGTTCCTACCTCATGCTCTGCTTATGACCTTGAGGACATCATCCAATTTTTCCATTCCCCTCTTCNTAGGGACCATCAGCCAGCTATTGACACTTAAGTTGCTGTAAAAATACTGCAGTTTATCAAACAAACTACTCACAAGCAGCTGGAAGAAAAGAAAAGGAAGCAAAAAGAAGAAAAGGAAGAAAAGGAAGCACCTCTGTACAGGTGTGAAAGCCCACTCAGAAAATGGGTAGCCTGGTATTGAGAAAAAAATGTACAATTCATTGTGTACAGGCAGAATTAAAAAACCCTTTCTACCATGTTATCCATCTCAGCTTTAAACCATGACAATGAAATTCTTGGAGCAAGTACATCTTTTCTTCCACAACCTTTTGAAAGCTGCCTTTTGCAAAGACCACCCCACCTCATTCTAAGGCAATTCTGTAATGCTACAATTACATAAAGCACAGATTATGCCAACATGCTTGCTTGCTAAATTCTTTGTAGCTATAGATCTCAAAATTAAAGTTAAATGTGCAGTTAAAAGTGTGATTTTATCTCTGTACAGAATTTCATTCATGTTTTCTTTTACTTAAATGTTCTGATATTAAGTTGTGTTCTCCTTCTTCTCCACAAGCTACAATATATCCAAACCATGATTTATAATTTTTTGTGCAAGGGTAAGCTTAAGGATTAAGGCAAAGATTTTAAAAATGCTGCTGCAAAAGAAAATTCCAGACCTTTAAAATCTCCTGAGCCAAGAAAGAAAACCAGTGGTAGAAAAGATCTCTAAAGAGCAACTGTGGTAATGATTGACTGAGCCATGGGACAGGATTGCACAAAGTGATGTAGGGCAGCATTTAGACAAAGCAGACTAATCCTAGAGCCCCAAACGTGGGGGTTTTCAAAAATGTTTTTATTTTTAGGGATCTAGCTTCCAGATCTTAGACAGTTTGCCAAAACTGAAGTCCTGCAGGGTGAGGAGGAGAGGCTTACCAGCACCACTACTGCGCACCAATATTCCCTGGTGTGGTACCCACATCACAGCTCAAGAGAAAGGCTTTAGAGCCACTCATTATCATTTTGTCACTCATTATCATTTTGTCATTATCGATGACCTGTACCTTCATTTTCTGAGCCTCTCAGTTTCCAACATAAGAGCTAATTGCTGTGGAAGTGTTAAAGATAACCATAAAAAATGATTTTATTACAATTGTGCCTCTTATACACATTAGCTACCTTATCTTCATAAAAAGAAATTAAAAACCAACAGTGAAAATTTTTCAAAATTACAGCTTCTCTATTAAAATGATAAGTCTGAAAGTAAACATAGATTTGAAAATAATTCACAGAAAACAAAACAATCAGAAGAAAAATAACAAGAATGAGAATTTTAAGGCTATTTGAGGATAGACAGGCCAAAATTAACTAGCTCAATTTTGATAGGAAACCAGTATGAGGTAGTTAAATAGAAAAAGTACTTTTGGGACATAGCTGCAAATATTCTGAGTTTTTTTCAGTTTGTACCAACTCCACATAAAACCCAGAAGACATAAGTCTTGCCTGTACTTAAACACAAATGAATGAATTATAAGTGTACAAAGTACCAGTAAGTACATAAAAAAAGACATTCATAATTCTGACCTAAAGTGAAGTCTACCCTCTGCCCACACACAAAAGCTTCAGAGCTGCTGAATTTTATTTCTCCAAAGAGAAACTAAACCCTCGTCTCACATGCTCAGAGTGCAGCATTTTTATTCAGTTACCAGTTGAAGAACCTGCTGTGCTAAAATGAAATTAAAGGAACAGTTTCATTAACTACCATGGGGTGCTTGTAGTGTGGATGTAGGGTAGAACAGTGCCTTCCCCTCTAAGAGGCAGATAAAACAAGATCAAGCATTTGAAAGAAACTCAGTTAGCTACACTGCTGTAATATCTGCATTTGTGCACATCTGAATGTCATTTCTGCATAAATTATGTCAGTTTGCACCTTAACTACTTCTTGTAGCTTTGTGTCCACAGCAGAGCAAGTCCAGCCTCTCTGCTCCAGCTTCTGTTCCCTTCCTCATCTCATCTCTGAACCCTTCTTCCCATCTCCTGTGCTCATCTTCCTCCTTCTTTTTTTAACTTTTCTTGGACTTGAAACAATCTGCTTCTATTCCCTCTACCTTACAAATCATCTTTTGTAACTTTTACAGATGGACATACTTTATCTGGTTTTTATCTACATTTTTAAGATCTTTATAGCAGACAAAGTATAGTTTTCAGTGCATGCTAAAGTTCTCTGAAAATGTATAAATGTTACTCCTAATGTATTATTGCAGCTAAAGCTCCTGTAGAATCCACTTTTCCTCCTGATCACGTTTCAAATATTTTATCATTCAGTTTATTTTAAATATTTTCCTCTCATTGAATATTAGTGCAAAGATTTGATTATAAAGACAGAAAATATGAAAGTTTGGTACTGTAATTCTTCTGTGCCAAGCAGCTGCTGCAGTCCCTGGTTCTAAACACTGAATCCTTCAGACACCCAGGTTTTGAAATCCCTGATGTACCAGCCATGACAAAACTATCTTAAGAGCACTATTTATGTCTGCCCTGCTCTTCATACAAACCTTGTGATCAACTTCCTGCACAAACCAAAAAAAAACCCCAATCACACTGTAACCTGTTCCAGAAAATCCTGTCCCTTTTTCAGCATATTATGTTCTTGCAAGCCCTCCAATATTTTTGCAGGATCAAAACAGACATCTTTTCCATGCCACTTTCTTCTACATGCTTCACAACTTCTGCAGCCCCAAAGGCAAAGAAATCTTTTTCCATCCATTCTACAAAGACCCTTCTTCTGTAAATTCTGGTGGACACAACTCTTACCATAAATATTTTCATTCTGCTTACAGGGTGATTTCTACGGGAATCTACCCTACTAGCAACACAACCAAACTTGCAGTGATGTAAGTGGATATTCATGGCACAAGCACAATAACTCAATCCAGAGGAGGAGCCCATGCATTCCGTGTGTGCACCCACCCACCCCTACACCCTCACTTGGCAGCCTGAAAATCCTCTGAAAAATCAATATTTTGGCTGTCAAATGTTTCTTCGTCATAAGCACTACACACAGAGCCCCTATCAAAACCCTTCAATATTGTTCACTATTACCAAAGCTTTTTCATGTAGGATCAAGGAAATTTCAGTCATTCAAGAACTTCAATTACAATCTGCACAAGGATGCTTGAATTAACACAGCCTGAAATTGTGCATTAGCAATTTAGGAGAAGATGATGATGATGATAAAAATCTAGGAAAACCTATAATAAGAGATACATAAATAAAGCTTAAGATGTTGGATGATAAAGTATTTGAAGTTGACAAAGATGATCAGAGTTAACAAGGCAGTATTGTAACTTCTTTGCACTTGGGGAAACTTTAAAATAAATCATTCAGTAAACACAGGGATTAAGAATTAAGTAAACTATAAGCTGGGGATCTTGCCAGAAATGCCTTGTATTTAAGCATGAGCTCAACAAATTACCTGAAAACACAACTGGAATTGTTCTAAGTACAGAGCCTTAAGTCAGTTTGCATTTATTCCTCCCAAAACAGGACAGCAGACTACACTGAGAAACAGCAGGAACACTGGCAAAGTGCTTCAACAAGCACAGTTATTATTATTATTACCTCTGCCAACACCATCACTAAAAAACTCCTGTATTCCAAAGAAAAATAAAGAGAAAGTAAAATCAAAAATACAGGTCTTGAGCCAAATCTTACAAAAGTAAAGTCACCAGTCTCACTGACACCAACAACTTCAGTTTTGACCCATTAACTTTAATAAGAAGTAACAGAAAAAACTATTTATTCATTTGTATCCATTCAGCTATGAAGCTATGTCATTGTTTGCTACCATTTAATACATGCTTTGAGACTGATGTAAATTTTAATGGATATTATTGCAAAAATGGGGAAAAATTAAAATTTATTACAGCACAGAAAAGCATGATTAAGTAAGAAACAGTAAAAATTTGGATTTTACATGCCTATCATTCCATGTAGCAATGGAATGTAGTAATACACTTCAAGTATTTTAATTTCTATACCAATATGAGAGATGCAATAATTGTGAGCAGTTCCACAGTGGTAAAAAAGTGATAAAAAGTTACTCTGAAGCAGCCAAAGAGCCAGAGGAATGCATATATAGACATATACAGATGGCATACATTAGCTCAATGACTTCTGAATAATTCAAACAAAATCTTCTAAGACTGAAAGCTCAATTTAGTGGTTTGCTTTAAAAATGATACCAATAAGATAGAGCATAAAACACACCTACAAAGCACTGCACTGTGAGCCTCAGAGCAGTAATATTATCACTAAGAGCATCTGGGGATATTATACATTTCCAGCCAGGTGGAAAAGGTCACTATCAATTCAGGAAATTCAGGAAGGTGCCCATTTGTAAGAGAAAATGTAACTATCCACTGCAGTTTGTCAAGAGCTCTGGCAGATTCTCAGTCTTTGCAGTGGATAAACTCATCCACTGCAAGGTTTTATATTTATATTTTATTTTAAAGGTTTTTCTTTAATATAGAGGTTCCAGCTGAAATGCAAGTCTTGTGGTTTAAAACCCAGCCAGCAACCAAGTACCACAGAGCAGCTGAATGCCCCTTGGGTGGGATGGGGAGAAGAAGCCTCATTTCTGTTTGGGATACAGAAGGACAGGGTGGACTGAGGAGACATTTAAAAGACGGTTTATTGCAAAAATCAGTCTCATGGAAGGGTGAGACTGTACGGTTGCTACATACAAAACCATCACATTAGAAGCCTTGCATCAGAAAACCATTATAATTCCAGTTACAATGGCTTCTGTAAATTTCTTATCCATTCAGCACCTTCCACAAAGCTCGTTAGCATCTTCATAACCAATTGCTAATTGCTACGTTTTGCACAATTTACCACAGTGCCTCTTTTTCTATCCAATCACATAACTCTACAGAAACTCACTACTAAATCTTCTACTTTTTATCAACTCTATAGCAAGTTACTAGTGTTCAACTCTAAAATCTTCTATCTTGCTTAACATATTTGTTCACTTATATGAGGCCTATATCTACTTGCTTAAAACATATTTCTGCTTAAACAACAAATCTTTACTCTTATTTTGTGTCTGTGTCACTATCATGTTCTAAAGCTCCCAGCCCTCCCCAAGGTCTTGGGTCAAACACTGCATCCATCTCTATCTCTGAGCTTGTGTGCTCGAGTCTTTGGGAGCCAGGGCACAGAATCTTCTGAGCTGGAAGGGACCCAGAGGGATCACCAAGTCCAACTCTCGTGTGAATGGCCCATGCAGGGACTGAACCCACCACGCTGCTGTTATCTGCATCATGCTCTGACCAGCTGTGTTATTTTCATCAATCAGCTGAGATAAGAACAGCTGCATAACTGAAATACCAAAAAACAGAATAATAATAGTAAAGGAAAGGGAGGTTACAAAAAGAGAGGTAACAACAAAGCCAAAGGGGGACAGGAAACGAAAAAAAAATGATGCACAATTCCACAGCTCATCACCAGCTGGCCAGTGCCCAGGCAGTCCCTGAGCTGTGACCAGCCCCTTCTGGCCCCCAGTTCACATACTGGATGTGACCTTCCATGGATGGAAATCCCTTTGGCCACCCTGGGTCACCTGCCCCAGCCCTGCTCCCTCCCAGCCCCTGGAGCACCTGGCAGGGCTTGGGGCACTGACAAGTCCTGGATTTAGGGTAAGCCCTGCTTAGCAACAACCAAACATCAGTGTGGAATCAAGGAGCTATCAGTTATTCCCAGCATGAACCCAAACCACAGCTCTGTACTGCACTCTTACTGCACATAGTTTCTCCTATATTCAATACTGTGGGTATTATCTGGTTTTGAGAGAACCTTTATTCAGTGTCTCCTAATATAATGAAGAAATTTCATGTCTCATAACACAGACATTTCTCATGACAGGCAGATGGTGTTATGCATAATCTGTAAAAATGTCCCTGAGAAAATGTGCATGATTTCATATAAATTTGAAAAAAATCAATGATGTGCAATGGCACTAGTGTTGCAGCAACTGCGTCTTCCACAACTGTGCTTTCTGTTGAAGTAAAAGGAGAACCAAATATATCAGTAGAGTCTTCCTCCTCAGTTTTCTACCACTGAATCTGTAACACTGTCTTAGCTATCACAGCAGGATAGGAGTGGAAAAAGTGCAAAATGTCCTAAACCAAACCACGTAAGGCTTGAGGCACTCATTGGTGCTCTGAGCTGCACAAAAAGCCAAACAAGAAGCTGGTGCTGTGTTTTGATACCAGTATAAAACCTATCAAAGTTGCTGCTTATGAAAGCCAGTACTTCAAATTCCTTACTGCAGCAGAGGATTTTCTGTGGGCTCACTCTGCGAGGGGAGCAAACATAAGGTTTACTTTCACATACCTCTCCGTGTTGACTCCTCCTCACAATTTGAAACAGTAGGAGTATCTGTCATTATCTGCTCAAAAAAAAAAAACCCCTGATCTGTACAAGTACAATAACACATTCTCCTTTCATTGTCATCAGCAGGCACTGTAGGTGTGCACAGAGGTGCGTTGGATAGCAACAGTTGTTTCTCTGAGCAGGGCTGGCATTTGGTGTGGGATGCTCTGAAGGGTAATCTCACAGCAGGAGGCTTTTCTGCTTCACTTCAAGTGCTCAGACTTAGTATTGAGATAATATTAAGTTATATTAAGTAGGATATTATTATATAATTAATATTAAGATATATTAAGTAGGATATTGGTGTCAATACGTGTAAGTTAAGCCACTGTATTTCTGTGGTGGCCCTGTGAAGCTTCACTGCTGTGCAAGAGGTTTTACAGCAACTTCTGTGAGCCAGAGAGAAGTTTGAGAAGAGGATCCGTGTTCACCCCTGAAAGAATTTCCTACCAAGGTTGTTGACATAGAAACCAAGAAATAAGGATAAATAAGAGAAACCTGCAATTGCCTGTTCCAATGAGCACTTTGTTTGTCTCTTGTGACCAATAAGTGTAAACTTACGAGCTTTGTAGGAACGTATAAAAAGCATGCATGCTAGAACAAAACCAGGTTTGAAGCCTTCTGAAAATGGAGTCTTGCTTTCTATTCTGTCTCAACTACAACACACTACCTTCTTGAGCTCTAACAAACTCTTGCAGATGTGTTAGAGGCTTAATGCCTTAATGATTCTAAAGATCACTCTAAATGCCACATATTATTTCTTGTCATTTATTGCAGGCATGCAACAGTGCGCCAGCTTTCACTGAAATGCCAACCCTTTTCCTTCATCAGATGCTTCTCTAGATATTAGCTTAACCCACCTTCTACCCAAGCAGGGAAAAATTTCTGCATTAGCTGAAGAGCAAAAGTGAAATGTGATTTTTTAATCTCATAAACAGCAAAACTAAAACCTGAACATTTCTCCTCAAACTGGTACAGTGTCAAATGAAGTTCAAAATCCTTCCTAAGAGGAAAAATCCTTCCTAAAGGAAAAATACCTTACAAGGGAAGCAGCACACACACCTTTGATACAACAGTGTCTCCTGAAAAAGACAAAAAACTGAAAGAAGCACAAAGAGCACACTACTCAAACCCATCTCTGGCTCCAAGCCATCACTGGAACCAGTTATGCATCTGCAGTTTCTGGCATTCAAAACCAATGAACAGGGCACCACAGTGGTTGCTGTGTGCTGTATAATTTTCTAAGTATCTATATATTTGTTATGTTTGATTTATGATGCTTCCATGGCACTAAAATATTTTGTCTGACCTGACTTTTCAGAAAAACGTTTGAAATAATTCACAAATTGGTACCTAACATCACTTTTTAGTAAAACAGCTGTATTGTAGATTAATGGCCAATCCATTTAGCTTTCTGCATCATCACAAATTATGCAGCAAGCTGATTTTGTTGGTTTCTTATTGCAGCCTCCAGCGGTGTGATGGGGAATTTGGCTAAGCCAAGCTTGAACCTGTGTCCTGTATGTTTACAGAGGCAATCTTCCACACCCAAAACAGACTGAGAATTAATCCACGTGGCTCCTGCAGACACCACACATCAGCTCATCCCTCAAGCAGCCAAGTCTGTAGAGTGCAAAAAGAGGGTGCATCCCCCTGTGGTCCCTTTCAGGCTCCCTAAAATCTCAAAGACTCCTGCCTGACATTTCAGGATGGCCAAACATGAGTGACTCCCCTGCTGTGCCTCCAGAGCAGCTGCTGCTGCATTTGGGTAAGAATATCCCATCACCTTCAGCCCTGGTGAGCATCTAGTGAGGCACTGACACCAACCCACACACAGACCTCGTTCTGCTTCTTCCATTCTTCTCCTTCCCCACTCAGCGTCACCCGTGCACAGCAAGAGCTTTATCTGCTGTGTAAAAAAAAAAAAAAAATCTGGTAAAAAATTTAAAAAACTTCACAATTACGAATTTCCCCAAACTATTATACATATTAAAAAAACACAAGAAAATTAGGTTTTTTTCCTTGCAAAGTCTCCATAACATTAACAAATAGAACTTCTCTCCCTAAGTAAACTAAGAAAAGACTGTCCTAGAAATAGTAAACTAACTAAAATTTTAAGTTTTTTTCTTTACATTGTCAGTAAGAAAAAAAAATTGTAAGGAGAAGAAAAGTATTCTGAAAGTTTTGTTCTAATTCTTATTACTCTTTCTTTAACTGCTACTTATAAACTTTTCTTTATACCCTTTTAAAATTTTAAACCTACTTTACCTTTCTCCTAATCCTACCTCACAACAAAAAGCAAATACACTAATAATTAACCAACACTAAACCCACCATACTTCCAATTAAGCAACTTATATTTTCCCCCCCCACTGCCATAAGCCAAGATTTTCTTTGAAAAATAAAACCTTTCATATAATAAAACTGGAGCTGCTCTTTTTGTTTGGTTTGGGGCATTCTCCAAAACATCCACGTACTACAGAAAATAACCATAACATTCAAAACAACACTGTAAATATTCAGCTACTCTCCTAAGGGTACAGAACACTAAAAAAAAAATAATAATTTCACAGTTGTATAAATTATTCATTCATTCTGAAGTAAAGACTGTGGAGCACATGAAGCTGGGTTGTGCTCAATAGCTGTAGGATTTACAGGCACCAGTGAGAGAGCAGCTTGAAAACTTGCTCCAGGTGCCTACAGCAACCATCAATAATCCAAACCTCCTCAAACCTCCAACATTCCTGCAATCCTCTAGGTATACATGAAATTGGTTTTTAACAAAAGGAGCTGGTGCACCAGGGGGAAAGCCCTACAGCAGAGAGAAAAATACCAAAAAAAAGGAGCTGGAAACAGTCTAAGGCAAAAATATTCGGTGGTAAAAACATATATATTCCTGGAACAGAATTATTGACATGAATTGCTGGCAGATTATTAACATGAAGTGGTGACAGCGTGATGCTATGTGAGTCAAATTGCCTGTTATTGTTGAGAACGCAATTAATTCTGTAAAATGTTGTGCTAGGCTGACAGACAATTATCAGGAAAGTTTAAGAACTCTGTCAAGTGCCAGAAAATGGCAGTGAGTGGAATAGAAAGTGTTGAACTGCCTGGTTTCAGATAGAAAGATTGGCAGGAGAAAAACAAAAACAAGAGAAAAATGGGGAAAAGAGATGCAGGATGAGACATGCCTTTTTGTGTGACATTTTCTGCAATGCATCTGCCTCTCAATTCCTTTTTAGAAGTGAAGCCCGTTCCCAAGGTTGAGTTCCAAACAAACAAATGTGTCTGCTGACACATTCACTTACTCTGTCCTGCTCAGAAATGGATTGTACAACACTAGTTCTTCTGAAACTTCAACCTTGACTTTGCTAGGAGTACCACTGAGTCCTTCTTCCAAAAGAGAGTTCATTTTAAAATATTTTTTAAATATTTAATTTTTTTAAATGTTAAAATATTTTTACATTTTTTTTAAAAAAAAATTTATTCAGTTATCCTGTTACTTTCTAAATATCAAGCAATTCATCAGTCTCTCTACAGGCCCTTCAGCTCTTAAACTGAGAGCTTATTCCCACACCTATCAGTCCAACCACCCCTAAGTACCTCGGACTAAACTTCTCAACTATTCTGAGTAAGAAAGTTATTTAAATACAGAACTCCTTCTGACAGTAAAAAAAAACCCGACAAAAAAGACAGTTTGTTCCTTTCCATTTTAGTAGAAGAAAAAAAAATTGTATTATTTTGGTCTCTTTCAGTTCATTTTCAAAAAATTAAGTTTGCCTTTATCATAAGATGTCTTTAAAATGATGGTCTGACCTCAAGGATTTACTGTGTACTAGCTGAGATCTGCTTCCCACTTCTCCCATGATTTTGGAACAACAAAACTTATTAATAATATATTAATCTATTAAGAATTAACTCCATCTGTACCATTTCACTGTATGATTCAGAGGGGAAATTCTGCAAACATTACAGTAACAAAGAGGATATTAAACTGTCATTGACTTGACATTTTCTTATTACTGAATTGCTTAACACATTATATAAGTGTTCTTTCATTGTTGAGATCTCTTTCTTTAAAGCAGGGGCACTTCAGAAAGTTCACTGATATTTCCTCCTGATATTTTTGAGACACAGGAAAGTGAAAAACCATCAAACTTTGCAGAAAGGTATCTCTGAGTCCATTTTTTAGAGAAAGGCTAAGTCTGATCAAAGACCAAAGAGAATCACCAAATAACAATTAATTATCCACCAGTTGTTCCTTTAACTTAATCTTTACTACAACCATTCATCTTCCTTTTTTAAAGCTTAATCCCAAAGCCAAGAAATGACACTTAAACCCAATAAATTATCCACTGAACTGTAAACTGGTTTCTAAAATACTTTTGACTGAAAGAAAACTTGTTTTCATTAGAAATAACTGTTGAACAAAACTGACTTGACAGAGTCTGCTCTGTAAAGCTCAATTCCAGCACAGCCTCAGGAGGCACCAAAGGCTTCAGGAAATATTTTCCATGTAAAATACTCCATCCACACTCCTTGTAGCACTTTTAGCACTGCATTCTTCCAGACACAGGCTGGTTCAAATTCACCCAGAGTTTTTTCTGAAAGCCTTTCTCTGTTACAGCATGCAGATCCAGAGTGGTAAAAACTTCCTTCAGCTGTACAGAGATGGGGGAAAAGGGTAAGCACAAGCAAAACTCAGAGAAGATAGATTTCACACAAACAATAAACCCTCAAGAACTTCACCTTTGTCTGCAGCTACTTGATTTTAATCCTACAGGCAACTGCAGTTTGAAATAAGGGTAGAAATGCAAAGAAATAAGGGAAAGAAATAAGGGTAGAATTTTTAGAAATAAGGGTAGAATTTTTATAAGAAATAAGGGTAGAATTCTTAGAAATAAGAGTAGAATTGGAATAAGAAATAAGGGTAGAATTTTAACCTTGAGTACAAAGAACCTGGATGCTGATAGAGGTCCCCAGACTTCAGCCACATTTCAGCCATGCTGAATGGATAAATTGTCTCATAAAATATAGCAGACCCCAACCTGTTTGGTTTGGATTTTTTCCAGAAAAAAAAGAGTTACATACCCATTTTCAGCTATGCTGGCTAAAATTCAGCTGGAACTGAATATTTATTTATCCTGTCACTTCCTAAACATCAAGGAAAGACTCAGATCAGAGTGAGGCTCTTCTTGGCATTTGTGGTGACTTTCTGCTATGCTGACATCCCTGTCACTCCATCAACTACAACAAAACCAAAAACCTTGCTGCCTTTACAGCCATCTGTGAGGCTTGTGGTCTGATGGATGGACACATTCCTTCAGCCCAGACCTCCTCAGCCTCTTCAGCTTTTACTGAGAGATATGTTGTTCCTCTTAAAATTAGCCTGCTGCTTACTTAAATGAAGATTTGGATGTCTTAAATGCTCTGGGCACGTCAGAAAGATGTTGCCTCTCAAGGTGGCAAAAGCAGCAAATAACAACCTGCTGGCAGGCTGCTCCAAATTCATTCCAGCTTGTCTAGTGAGGAAGCTTTAGCTTCATTGGAAAGCTAAATAGCAAGGCTACAAAAATCCCTTTTATTCATAAGAGCAGGGTTAAATTGAAAAAGTCACTCTAAATTCAAAAAAGGAGAGCAGCTCATTGAAATTTCCAAAGTTTATTCTTCCAGCATCAAGTGAGTGAAATGTGAATGAGAACATAAGAATTACGTTCATGAAAACAGCCAGGCACAACAGTAAAGGTGATGCTGATTTTCACTAAGATACTATTAACACTAATGACTACCAGGATTTTACACTATAATTATTATTATTGTGTAATTAATTATTTAATTATTAAATAATTAGTTATTAATTCTTTAATTTAGACATTATTTATTCATTACTTTGAATAATTAATTAAACTTATTACTTCATGTGGAAAATTTATTAATTTTGTTTAGAAAATTTATTAATGGAAAAAACAAAACACTGTCCAGGAAGGTGAATTAGCATTGGTCCACTGAAATAGCAGTTACATAATTTATTTCATCCCTGCCAGCAGATCCAGAGTTAAGAGCTCTCAAGCAAGCAGAATCCAGAGGCACAATTGAGTTTAAGCAGGGGATTGTGTTCAGTCCACTACTTCATTAACTTAATCCTGATCTCTAGAACTGGCTTCTTTCACCAAGTCATTCCAGACCACTGAGCTTCTGAGCTACAGAAAGCTTCTGGAAGTGGCAGTTGTAGAGAGAAAAGAACATTTTTCACTCAATGAAATTCATGGACATCCCTAATTTATGCCTCTAACTGAAGTGATTCAATTCAAGGGGGGTTTTTTTCCATTTTCTTTTAATTAGCCAAGGCAACTTAAATTAATTTTGTCTTACGTATGGATGCAGTACCAAGAGGTTTCATGCAGGAGCAAATATGAAATTTTTAAAAAGGAAAAAAAGGGTTTTTTAATCTAAGTTCCAAAGAAAATGCCCTGAAATGCAGTATTGATTTGCCCTCAGTGATAAATTGCAATGCCCAGTTTGCCACGTGGCTTTTGAAAGCTGTGGTGGTCAGTCCTGCATGAAAACCTGCACACCAAATTGTGCCTAATGCTGCTGGGCACTGCACTGAAGGGAAAAATGCTGAGCAGCATCAGCCTGGAGCAGTCATTGCTCTGCTCCTGGTGACAAGGACACAAACCTGGCTCAGGGACACAGAGACAAAAGCTTTCAGTGATCTGCCTTGATTTGCATAAAGCTAAACACAATCCAGTACACATTTAGATACGGGCATGTTCTGAGCCAATCCATTCCACCAAGCTGTTCTCTGGCGGAAATAAAAGCAAAATCTGCTCCGAATGTTGCATGTATTGGCTCTGCTGCTGCAAAACACGGGCACTGCCCATGAACAACCAGACTGCTGAAAGCTCTTGGCATGGCATTCCTCATTAAAGCAGTTAAATCTGCTGCCCTAATTTGTCTTTGATGGTTACATCACTTTGAGACAGCTGAGAACAAATCTCCCTTTCCAGTGCTGCTGTCCCAAGCTGTTCAGGAGCTAGCACCAGCAGGTAACAAGCACCATGCTGCATCTCAGATTAGACAAAGAGCTGCATGCTTCTTAGTCACAGCAAAAATTTGCAAGTTGCCAAAGAAATAATGGTAAAAATTTAAACCTCCTGTTTCTTTAAGGAAAATAGATATAAGATTAGGGTATATTCTTCCTCTAGTTGCACACACAGTATTTCTTTTCTCCCAGCCATCACTGGTTTATTTCTTTCTAACTGGTGAGCCAAAGTTTGAAGCACAGATTTCTGCTACTTGTTCCATAGCTGCTATCTCTTTTTATGGGTTCCTTGCTGGATACAGAAATTCTGCTTTACACTGAGGCAGTCATGCCACATCACATCTCCCAGAGCACAGCTTGCTTGCTTTGCCATGGCTATTGCAGACAGCTAGCTAATATGGTGAGAAACACCGTGCCCCAAAATAAACTGCACATGAAATTCCCAGGAGAGGGGCTGTGTGCAAGCACAGCCTAGAATTGAGCTTGCATACCACACCTGTAAATTAGCGGGAAGAAGACTCATAGCTGGCTATTAAAATGTATGGCTTTTTTGTTCTTAAACACCAGGGGTTTTTTTTCCTTTTAGTTTGCATCAAGAGCTTGACATTGCAGACTGTGAAGTTTAAAAAAGCTGACCTTGAAAACGCAGTCACATTTATTTTTGAATGTTAGTTTAGCTTCACACCCTCGAAGTGGCTTCCTGCCTTGCAGACTCTGCTGAGCATTGTATGACCAGCCATGCCCGAACTCGCTGCACAGCTCCCTTCAGGCCACACCAGAACCACTCAGAACCCATCCCCTGACAGCCTGAAATGCAAAAAGGGTCTGGTTTAGTAACCCATGCCATGACTCCAATCACCTCCACCAAAGAGTGGCACCCCTGATCATTTTGTCTCAATCTCAAGCTGCATCAAGGGAAATACAGGTTGGACATTAGGAAGAAGTTTTTTACAGAAAGGGTGATAAAGCTCTGGAATGGCTGCCCAGGGAGGCAGTGGAGTCACCATCCCTGGGTGTGTTTAACAAAGCCTGGATGTGGCACTGGGTGCCAGGGGTTAGTTGGGGTGTTGGGGCTGGGTTGGACTCCATGATCTTGGAAGTCTCTTCCAACCTGCTCATTCTGTGAATTTTCAGAGGAGGCAGGCCAGCTCTCTGCAGCCAGATTTTCCTGGGATCTTCCTCAGCATGGGCTGAAGGGCACTCTTATTCCCTGACAGGCTTCAGGCAGTGCTCCCACACATCTCCCACCCTCCCCTCCAAGGGAGGAAACTTTCCCCTGGAGCAGCCTTGCTGAAGGCTTGGCAAACCCCACCCAGAGCAAGCCCAGCACAGCTCCCTGGCTGAGCTGTGAGAATTCTCCTCATCACAGCAATCTGGCAGGCTGGCACTGAGGGTGAAGGGGCTGCCCTGCTGACACCAACCCCTAACATTTCCATGGAAATCCCCCACAGCACTACTACTGCTATCTACGCTGTCATTTTGGTAGACTCTGCAAGAAGCAAACTGTGAGGAAATGTGTGCAGTGCTCTGCAGGGAAATGTGGGGTCCTGTCAGTGTTGTTGACACAGCTGGGCTTGAGCAGGAGGTACAGTACTCGATTCAGGCACTAAATCACATCCCAGGCTTCCCCAGGCACTGAAGATGCAGGGCTAAAGACACTGAGACATGGATGGGTGTTCACACACACACACACCACTGTCCTGATTCCTGAGATTTCCAGGTAGCTGCAGGCTCTGCACAGTCAAATTTTAGATAGCTATGAAAAAATCTACAGCACATTATGTTATATTTCTTTCACATGTGGCCCATTTCAGCAAGGCTTATTTGGAAAGCATTTCTCCATTGTACAAAGTCACTTATTCTCCGCTGAAATGGACAATACCCACACCTTGTGTTTCACATCTGGCACCACATTTAAACAGATTTACAACTTCACTCTGTAATAGAATTGCCCCTGAAATGTACTAATGCAGCAAACCCAGGATAGTTTACCTTTTTATGACTGAGAGGTGAGCTGCTATAACTTGTTAAATGCACACTCTTGGCTTTTCCCAATTGCAACATAAAACAGGCTAACCTAAGCCTGAACTGAAGAATGAGAAGACAGAAAATAGCTGAAAAATTATTAACACTGGAGGTACTAGCCATTATCTACTGGTGCTACAGAGGACATTATTAAAATAAACAGCAAGAAATCCCCATCACCACCAAATTCTCAGGGAACAATTACTACCTCTCCAATGAGAAGAAAGGAAATAACCATTAATGATTACGTTTCTGTGCTAGACTCAAACACCTGTTGCTGCTTAAGGGATTTTTGTTTGTTTTCCCTGCACACAATGCTGGAACACATTTTGTGCAATAATACTGTTATGTCAGTGCTCTTGTAGAGCCACAATTTCTTCTTGGACAGCTGCAGCATTTACAGGGATTTATTAGATCCAAAAGCCCACATAATCACATCACCTGAATAAAAATTAGGCATCTGAAAGTTTTACATAACCACAGCATTTGTAGTTGGGCAGGATGGTGCAGAAGCTTATGCTGGAGTAAAAAAATAAATCTTAAAAATCAGACTTCAGCAGTGCTGAAACTGCTGAAGTTTAAACCAGAAAAACCAGATTTCTCTGTGTAACACTATGTTGGTCCCTTCCAAGGACACAAAGGGTAGAATAATGGCTCTCAGATTAATTTGTCTTTGGCTCATTATGACACACTCACTCTTTGCTTGATCCTTACCCCAGGTAGGCCAGTAGGAACTCATTTAACTCCACTCAATTAAACAGAGAATTGCAAAATTATGCCAGCTGATATTTCAGGGCTGTGATCCCTTATCAAAAGGGCTCTGCTAAATAGCAATTTATTTGGCTTAATAAAATGGGATGCTGTGCCATCCAGCACATTTTTTTCCTGCCAGAATAATGCTTTCAAGTACCCAGGGGATGTAATTCTCCCTAGAAAGACAGGCTGAGAACAGTGAGATTCACAGCAGGGGTGAGAGCTCAGCACTGACAGCAAAACCTGAGCGTGGCAAACTGCACCAAACAGGCACAGAGCCAAGCTTGTGTCCTTCAGAAATCTGGGAACAGCACAGAAATCTGGGAACAGCATGTTCTCACTCACCCCAACACACACCCTCTGTGACTGGACATTAACAGCCACCACCCCAAAATCCAGCCAAGTTTTTTAGCCATTTTACAGCTCCCATATAAACTACACCAGCACTGCAGACAGCCAGGAAAAAAGAGTTATTGAACCTGGTAGACAACAATAAATAACAATCAGTGGGTACCATCAGCCATGATTTGATTTAATACTGGGCTGAAGGTGCTTTCAAAACCAAAAGTATTTATAGACAGCTGGCTAAAAACACTGACAACAAACAGCCACAGAACAAAAAAATGTTAGCATTTTCTGGACAGGATGGCCTTTTTCAAAAGCAAATGTACAGTGATTTGCTTCAAAGCAGCTAGAATAACGCTGAAGTTGATGTTTATAAAATCTAAATACAGTTGACACAAATGAAAAAGCTCTGCTTTCAGTTACACATGCAGAGCCTCTGCAAAGAGCAGAATTTGTCCCCAAGGGAACAAACTGTGCCTAAGAAGGAAAGGACAGGACCTTAGAGGCAGACATAAGCTAACTGGGGCCACTTCTGTGAATTCTGTAAGCTATACCCATTTCACTGTGCTCCTGCAGCATAAAAAACCATGGCACTCCTTAAAAACAATCAAGTCAAAAGAAAAGGGTATTTTAAAACCGAGTATCAACCTTGTCAGGAAAGTCAAGGGGACAAACCATCAAAGACTGCGTAAAGAGTCAGGTAAATATTGCAAATATTGGCATTTTTTGGTGGAACATTGCCCCAGCTGCAGCCATGCTCTGGAGACATTCCCAAGGGAGAAACTGCAAGGTGTTTGTAAGGAATAAATGAAAAATTTCATCCCATAAATTACAATCAGATTTCTGCCAGACTGTGCAGTAAACAGCATCCATCTCCAGAAAGCCCCTGAAGCACACACAGAAAGATGTGAAAGAGGAAGCAGGGGAGGCAAGAGAGGAGTTCAAGTTAAGGTGACAAATGCTTCACATGCATAGCCTGTAAAAGTGGAAAGCCAAAGACTTCACATCTTCCAGCTCCATCTGTGTTTGTGGCTCCTTCACTGGTACTTGGGTCCAAATTGACCAGTTCTCCACAAGTTTACTCTGGACTTTTATTCCTTCTTCAATACTGCACACCTTTTTCTTTATTCTCAATTTCAGCACTGCTCTTAGCTCTTTTCAATTACTGAAACCTTTGTTCATCCATTTTAAATGAGCTCAGGGAGCTCATATAAATAATTCTAAAATCCATCTTTCTGTTGTAAATTAGTATTGCAAGCATTCATTCATTCTTTCACCCATCCTACTACATCACTAATCTTCTACCCAAGAATTTCCTGAATATTTGCCACTTTTGGTCTAAATTAAGAAGTTGACCTCTGACACTCCTCAACATCCTATTTTTACCACCTTGGACAAGAACATGAGCAGAAGCACATGAAACTGATCTCACCTTAATTTTACAGAGCTGGCAAGAAATTCTCATTCACTTTTAGAGTAATTTAGGAATAACAGCTCAACACTAACACTCTGCAGTGTCACAGGCTCAAAACATTATCCTGAATTTAAAAGGTTTTGCTGAATCACCAGAGTTCCTTTCAAAGCACTTTGATCTTCAAACCTGGGGGAAACTTTTAAAGCTTAATTTTTCCTCGACTGCCTTTTCTGGCTGCCACAGAGCAGGAACACAGGTTCCTGTTAGGAACCACCTGGGTGCAGGGCTGGAGTAAACTGGGAGAAGCCACGCATGTGCCTCCTCACGTGGAGCCCAGCTCTGCCAAGCAGCCCTCCAAATGGCATTTTGGAATATCAGACAGGGCAAACTTTCATTTTCAACAGCCCACAGTGCTGTTGAGAGCACTGGAAGCTGCCCAGACACGAGCTGCCAGTGTCCTGAAAAGCCATAATTAGTGTGATTGCTGCAGGAAGGGATGGCAGGGATAAGCTTGGCAGTCAGTGGTCACTCAAACACAAAGACCCAAGGAAGAAGCACTGCTTCACCAGGCCAGCACTGGGATGCCAACAAGCTCTGCCTTAGTTTGGGAAGAGCAGCTCACCAAGTGGAATTAAAAGGTGCAGAAAAGAGGAAGAGTCTGCAATTTGCCAGCAACATCCAGCCCTACATGAACTAGTCCTCAGCATTAAGTTCTCACTCAAGGAAATGACTGATAGAGCTCAACAGAGTATGCAATAATAACATGAAGTATGTAGAATTAATAAATCCAGCTCTTATACCTTATAAAATGATAACATTTCTTATGGAAATACAGGGAGTGCCATATTTAAACCAATTGTCAAAAGATGACACAGTTCCATTTAAGAAAAAATATTTCTGCTGAGCCTGTACTGCCTAACCCAGCCTCACCAATAATTTAAGGCAAAACAAACTCATTAAAGTGCTCTTAAGCAACCAAGAAGCACCAGGAGCCACTGTGCTCTAGCAGCACTCTGAGCTGTCACCCTCTCCACCTTGCACACATCTCAGAGCAGAGGTGGCTCTGTGGCTGGCCACAGTGAATTGCTCTCTTAGCACTCGTGCATTTTCTGCCACAAGAGTGCTTCAGCAAGGTCACAGTAGTTCCTGAATTTTTGCTTCTGGAGTCACTCTTATGCTGCCAGCTTCACCCCACAGACAGTCACTGGCATTTCCTACTCCACAAGTGTGCAAAAGTAAAGCCTGTTGATTCCTGTCACATTCAATACTTCTTTTTGGATAAAAAGATGCCACATAAAAAGGGTTGGAAGACAAACTGCAGTACACATTTCCATGAATTCATGTTAATGCACAGATTTTTTTGTTTTAAATAAAAAGTCTTGCAAAGGGCATGTTATGACAGACAGTGACTAAAGTAATCTCTACGATGCATGGAAATATACAAATATAGCAGAAGATTATTTTATATATTTTATAGATTTTTAAAATAATAAAAATATATAAATATATTAAAATAAGAAAAATATATTTTATATATTTTTAAAATATTATCTAGTTTACATGCAGAAACTAACTCAAAATCCAGGATCAAGTACTGCAGCACTACTTCCATTAAATGGAACTAGTTTTCCAGAGAGGCAAAGAAGAAGTTCTGACTGAGACTGACCAACTGTAAACTATCCCTTACTATCAACTTGTCATTACTCTAACAATTATAAAAATAACTAAAGACTTCATCTACTAAGTCAGAACTGCATTAACAAACTAGTACTTTATTTGTTACTGACTGTATTTTTATTTATTTTTGACTGTTTGTCTCTACATTTTAGGCTGTTTTAAGCTATTTAATAGAAAACTGTTAACAGTTATTATTCTTATTGGCTTTCTGCTTCAAAACAGCAACTCTTTCCCTTTGCAAGTTACTTTGACATGTAAATTCTTATAACTAGATAAACTTCAGTACAAAACAGTATTATTGGGAATATAACTTTCCATTTTGCAGCACTGGGTGAAGCAATTCAGTAAATTTAGAAACCATCCATAATAATAATGAACTACACATTTAAGCCATCTTGCATCATCAGTTTCCAAGCAGAACACATTAGTGACTGATCGCACTAATCAGAATGTGCTACAGCTTGATAATGTTTTTCATAATTAGAATTATTTTGTCAGTCATTTTAGACCAAGTATTTAAAACACAAAATTACAAATATTTCAACAACAAAAATACCAAAACCTCATGGGATTTCTTCCTCACTTCTCATTAATGTAATTTTTCTTGTGTATTTGTATTTCTTTGGAGTTCTCTCGAGAATGGCACTATAGCATGAGAACCAGAAAAAAAAATTACTAAAACAAGAGTAGAAAGAAGCTTTCTAGCTAGAAAAAAAAAATTAGCAAGATACTGAATTAATTTTTATATCACAATCATTTTCCAAGTCCAATTTCAGCTATTCATTTTAGATAGATTCAAGAGCAATTGTGAAATGCTATTTATATTCTTTGACTAGAGATTTTGCTGTGCAGTTAAGTAAAAGACACCTGAATAAAGATTAGTAATGATATTCTCACTGGTTTCAAGTAAAAGAAACTAAATATACCCAATGTAATTTGTTCTCTGCTAAAATTACTCTTCCATGGTTAGTTACTGAGTTTTCTTATTAGGTCACCTATACTTAAGAGCAGTGATATCCCACTAATTCCTGTTGGTGACAGGGAACATTGCCTCTCCCTGTCCCAGGGATCAGAATAAACCCTGACATGTCTCTGCCACCATCACCTCTGAGCCACCAAGGGTAGCTCAGCTAAAAATGCACTGTGGTGCATTTTTGGGAACAGAAATGGGAACAGAAGCGGATGGGAACAGAAGCATCCCTCCAGAAACAGGGGTGGTTGTAACCAGTAATCATTTTAGATTGGGAAGAGAAAGCTCTGGCTGAAGGAAAAGGAGGCTGATGCATCTGGATCATCCTTCATGGAGTCTGTATTTTCCTTTTTGCTTCCTTCTCAGGAAAATGCCTGCCAGTTACATACTGGAGTCCTTTTGGGACAAATCCCATTGCTGCCTCCCATTCCTGGCTGTTAACCCTTTAAAGTCAGGGGTACGAGGAGGCTGCCTGTTCTCAGAGCATTGCCTCTCCCTCAAGCCCAGAGTCTCTGCAGGAGAAAGCAGCAGGAGGGTGAGTGGATTTGGGAGCAACAGGCAGAGCTGTTCTGCAGCTCCTGGGGAGTTCCTGCCTGCAGGACTCCCCTGTGCTCACACAGAAACCCTGCAAAAATGTCCCATATCTGCCACGTCTCACAAACGGGATGGGATTCTGACTGGTTGTAGACTTAGGATTTATTATTTGTTTGTGTCATATAAGCAAAAAGCAAGAGACACAGGAAAATAACATCCATGCAAATCCAGATCGAAGACAAGATGACAGCTTATGCAAAGCCTTTTTCTACATATTCTTTGAACCAATAGCATAAAAGAAAAGGTGTAAAGTCATTATACTCTAACCAATAAGAAAAGGACCCATGTGGGTTTAACATTAACAAAAAGACTTCTATAAACCTCAAACAATACACAATAATTCATTAGTTAAGATTGAAACTTTTTCTATCTTTGCAAAGCATATATCTAGAACTTCTCACATCCTGAACTATGAATAAGTTCTTGCTCTTTCTGATAAATATAAATGTATTCACTTGGTTTTAACTTCCTAGCTTCCCATGAGAAGATTTAGAAATTTCCCAGCTTTTCTTAGCTTTGTGTCTACTTTCTGAAGCCTTTTTGCACTTTCTAGAGTCTTTTACCTTTTTATATTCCTACACCATGGACTGAGAGAAATGGCTTGGGTTGGCAGAGACCCTAAAGCTCATCTCATTCCGACCCCCTGCCATGGGCAGGGATACCAGAGCCTCATCCAGCCTGGCCTTGGCCACTTGCAGGGATGCAGGGGCAGCCACAGCTGCTCAGGGCATCTCCTGACTGCCTCAGCAGCCCCTGCACAGCTGCTGCAAGGCTGGCTGCACATGCACCAGACCCTGCATGGCAGAAATGCATGGCTTTGTCATCATGGCTATTCTGGGCCAAGGAAATTTAAACTAGCTCCACATCCTCTCCAAAGAGTGTACATAATACACACTATTCTTTACATAATAACAAGAGAGAGAGATTATGAATGGAGCCTCCTGGATATTATCTAAATCCCTATTTTTTCATAATTTGACATACAGCACCATTTAATATTTTATGTTGGCAAAGGCCAGTCCACCAAGAGGTTCTCAGTGAATTGCAATGTACTGAAACGTTGCATTGAAACACTCAAGTCTCAAAATGAAGATCAGATCACTTACTTGTAGGAAATAAAGCTCTAAAAACAAACTCTGCACTTATAAAATAAATGGAAAAATTCACCATGACTTTAACGAGAGCAAAAGTAGTTAGAAAGTAAGATGAGAAACTGTGGAACCCTAACTACAGCATTAAAAAGAAGCTCTTTCTTCATTTAATACAATACCTCCTTTGTATAGGCTGAAAACATAAAATATTACTGGTTATATAAATCTCAAGCAGAAGTAACTGTAGGTGGCTTGGAACAAGTAAATGCTGTATTTATACAAGTGCAGCACTCTGCAAGCAATGTTAGTCAGCCATTGAGCAGGTTCCCTGAGCTCCAGTACACTGAATATGTGCATAATTAGGGCTTGTTTGCGTGACATCTGGTGGGGAAATAATATCACATCTGATATGAAAGATACAAAAATATTTTCATAAAACAAAACCTCGCAGTGGAACAGGACCGTGATGTTCCTTTTCATAACGAGCAGCCTCACATCAATAAAACCCAATCATCCTGCAATATCAACTGTATCAGCTCTCCAGAACACAAAGTAAGTCAGGGTGCAATTAGACACAATTTGCCAAGATTGGCAAAACTCAATTTCCTTCAGCCACTTGTGTGCACAGCAAAATGGAACTCAGGTAATGTCAGATGCACGCAGATGAATGCTGTTGAGTAAACCCATTTATCATTCAAAGACCTGACCAAGCAGCCCAAATTTATTGCTCAGAGGCATTTTATACATGCACAGTCCTAATAAACCTGCCCATGAGCTGTGCTGTCCACATCATCCTGCAGAATAACATCTGTGGAGCAAAGTCTGCTCCCTTCTGAGTGCCATTGGGTGAGAATTGGGTACAGAACCTTGTTGTCTGCAACATTCTCCACAACCGAACAAAAACAAAAAGTGAATCCAAATGAAAATTAGTTTAAAGGGGAGAGAGTTGCACTGGACACTAAAAATAAATCTCTATTCTTTGCTTGTATTAAATCAAGAGGAATGCTCAGTGATCACACAAATACCCCTCCCAGTGTTCTGGGCAGGGCTGTTCCAAGTCCTGAGCAAGTCTGTTCAGAACTGGCTCAGACACCAGAGCACTGTGCCACATCCTGCTCCAGCTGTGTCACACTGACATAGCCATTGTACCCATTCCATTACACATATTAACACACTCACTGTAGCTTCTGCATCACCTCTCGCTCCCAGACACAAAGGTTACCTTAATATAGCCCAAAATGCAAGTCAGTGGCAGGAACAGAAATGAGGACAAACTCCAAAGCAAGAATCCTACACATCTCTGGTTCTGATTTTTCAGGATCAGATTCTACAAAATACTGCAGATTTTGATGTCTTCCTAAACAGGGATCTTCATCCTGCAGAATGTGATGCCCTGCTTGGTGCCTGTGCATAGACAATATCATTTAAGCAGTTGAATAATTGTTTAGATTTCTCTTTTTTTTTAGCATGGAAAGCCTGCATGGAGTGGGGATGACAGCACCATTTTGAACATTTCTCTCCTAAGTATTTATCTGGGCAACAACATCTAGTAAAAAGAAAGATCATGATCCACCTCAAGGGGTTTCAGGCAAGAGCACCATCTGTAAATCCAGCAGAAAAAGAGACATATCTGAACTTTCAGAAAGAGCAAGGTACAGCTGCCTCACAATCTGAAACACTGGGGGTAATTGCAGAGGCAAAGTAATTCCTGTCCAGTTCTCCTTAACCCTGGGATTTAAAAGCATTTTCCCCAAGTGTGTGAAACTCATTATCAGTGTGAAAAACTATAGCTGCTGCTACTCACAGACCTGGAGCAGGGCAACAGCACACTGCTCTGTTGAGCCCCAGGCACAGAGAATTAGGAAATGCCTGTCATGCAAATATCAACTTTTTGGTGGCTTTGTTTAGGAGATAATAATTTTATAATGCCCTTCACTTTTCTGTGCATTTACCAACAGTTATTTGATATCCCTTTATTCCCTGAGTCTTCTGACCAGCTGACCTATTTTAACTATGTAGTTTAAACCAAACTTCAGGGTTGAACTCCCTGATAAAAATGCTTTTGGAAATTAAGTTATCAACTATACAAAGTTCCTAGTGCACAAAGTGGTATTAAATCTGTCATCACAGGACGGTTTGGCTTGGAAGGGACATTGAATCTAGCTCAAATCCTCCTGCCATGGGTGGGTACAACCACCAGGCCAGGCTGCTCAGAGCCCCATCCCACGTGTCCTTGAACACCTCAGGGATGGAGCACCCACAGCTCCTCTGGACCCATGTTCCACAGAGCTGCTGCTCAGCTCCAAAGGGCATCCCTGAGCAGCTTTTCCATTCCCTGGAAGTGGGACTTCTCCCAGGCACTGAGCACCACTGACACACAGACCTCTGCAGCCCTGCCTGCACAGCAGGCACTCACAGGACATGAGCTGCCTCCTTAGAAAACAGCTCCAGATGGGGAAAAAAGATTTTAATCCTTGACAATGGAAAGAAATACCAGTCCCTAGAAAGAGGAAGGCTCAAGATACAACAGTTTGAAGGCTAGAGACAATGAATAATGAATGTGCCTTTGGAGGCAGTGGTCAACCTCTCTAATTAACATAATCTACTTACCAGCAGTTACTGAAAGTAACAACAAAAACCTCTTCACTCACTGAATTTATGAAGCTTTCTGTCATTTGGATTCAGCTCCTGAATCTGCTTGGACTCATTAACACCAGAGTGCCACAAAAACTAAGTGCTCATCACAGAAAAAGGCTCCTGAGAATGCTCACAGCACTGCATCAAACACTGGGTGTTCAGAAAAAAAATGAGGCTGAAGGAAGGCATTGCAATATTTTGATTGCATTTTTCATTTAAGGCTTTTATTCTACACAGTCTGGGGTGGATGCTCTCCTTCACCTTCCTATTTTCATTGCTTATGATTGCTCCTTTCTGGGATTGCCAGTGGGCTGCAGAGGTGGTGAGGGTGACTGAGGCCTCTGTGAAGAAGCAAGCCCTAGGAAAGAGATGGAGTTTTGCTTTGTGATCCTCAGAACCCAAAATTTGCTGCTTGGCACTCTGGAATTTTCTAACATGTTTCAGTCTGCAGGGATGGACGGTCCCATGAAAACTGCTTGGACATTCTGCTTCCCAAATATGTGCCATTTCCCAAATGTGTGCATAAATATTGGGAAAAAACACTGGCTTTCTTTGAAACAATGACATTCCAGGTCCAATCACCATTTTAACAACACATTCCACTGTCAGAACTTCAGCACAGGCCACGTGGCTCACCTCCCACCTTCAGCAGACACACCAAGGGAAGGCATCATTCCAGCATTTTTTTCAATAATTTACTTCAGGGTAATTTCATTAATTTAATTCAGGCTAATTTTTAGAGACCTCCTCAAATATTTCAACCACTATAAAATGATGGTACAGAGCTCAGATACTTTGTAATACATGCAAGACACAACTTTAGATATGCATTTGCTATGGCTGTGTTTACTTAGTAGCAACATCTGCTCCAGCTCCAACACCACCACTACTGCAAGAACAGAAAGAAAAAAAAAAAACCCAAACAAACTAATCATCTCAATGAAAAAATTAAGAAATCCTACACGTCATGCTCTAGCACCTTTCTGGATGCCAGTCCAAATCAGAACATCCTTAGTTCCTTCCCAGCACCTTCTTTGGAACCCATACATCCAACAGCCAAAAAACAGCCTTGCTTTTGAAAATCCATGACAATGTTCTGACCTATCACCACAAGGAAGCTGTCTAAAAAAAGCAAGTGGCATCACAGCTTGGGAGAAATAATTGGGGATGTATTGGCAGCAGTCACTGAAGAAATAAGATCTAGGCATGATTCAGGAACAAAAAAACCAGAGCAGCAAAAAGCTTAACTTCCAGTACTTACAGCTCTGAAAAATGCACATTTTCAGGTTTGGATGGAGCAACACAAACCCTGAGGTACAACTGATCTTAGCAGAGCAGACCTGCTGGCTGTGGTTAATGCAAGGAAGGCTTTTGTCAGGGCACAAATTGGCTGGAATGGTCCTGGCCAGCCTCACCTGGAGCACATTTAACCTGGAATGGTCCTGCCCAGCCTCACCTGGAGCCCATTTCACCTGGAATGGTCCTGCCCAGCCCCACCTGGAGCCCATCTCACCTGGAATGGTCCCCCCAGCCCCACCTGGAGCCCATTTAACCCTTGCCATGCTGTAGGACAGTGCTGAGGTTCCATCCCCATGGCTCTGGGATCCCACTGAGCTCCTGCCTTTGCCAGCCCCTGGGAAAGCAGCCAGCCCTGGCTGCTCCCAAACACATTTCTTTCACCACCTCAAATTGCCATTCCTGTCCTGGCATCAAGAGAACCTTTTACAGCATAGAGCAGAGGCCAGAGGTATTAGGAACACTTCTTTGGGCAATCCTATCATGCAAGATGCCTGACTAATTAGGGGAACCTGCTAAATAATCACATCTGTTGTTTCATTTGGCAGTGCAACTGAGACTGTGCTTGGAAACCTTGTGGGTTCTCTGCTTGCTTCTATTAGGTACAATTCAAAATACAGAACAGCACAGAAACCAAAAATAGATTAAATGTGATTTGTTCTCTCCTCTCAAAAGAAACACACCAGTCAAACCATCAAAAATTTTCAGAAATAGGTAGTGGCCTGAATGTCCTTATTTCTGGGTGTCCAAATATGAGACAATTTAAAAAGCACTTTCTCTGCATTAACCCAAAAGTAAATCTGTTTACAGCCACTGCATTAGGCTTAGGAATTGAGTTGTCCAGTATCACTAATCAACTCTGGCAATATTTTCTTGGAAAATAGGTCAAAGAGCAGCAAATTAGTACAATTTCTACTTTCTAATCTCCTCACATTTCCTACATATTTCAAAGACATAAAAATGCTTATACTCCATTAAACTCGGAGAAACAGAAAATATTTCACTAGCCACACAAAACCAGTTTTACCTTCCAACCTATGAAATAATCCTATTATTTATTAGAGATGTTTACAAGTAAAATGGCACCTAAATAACAATCTGTTCTTGCATATTCTCAGAAGAATTAAACCCTGTTCCTCTCATTTACTCAGATCCTTATAACATTTCTGTCTTTAATTTTGAGATCTATGAGTCCTGAATAAATAACATTGCTTACAAATAGCTAACAGAAATAAACGCTGCAGTACAAATTGCTATACAATTCCTCTACTGCACTCTCTGCAGTAGAACACATTCTTGCTAAAGTAACATTTAACTGAGCTTGTCATCTGGCACAGAATAAAACACAATTATGTCCTTTAAATATTGAATTTAAAATATTTTCCACTTCTTCCCTATGATCAAACCATATTTTTCTTCTGCATGAGTATCTACAGCTAATATTTAAGACTTTCACAGGAAAATATTATTCCTTAGCTTCTTAACCTGAAAATATGCAAGATTTCTGCTTTAACATAATGCCTTGCCATTTTGAATGCAAAGAGGGATCATCTTCCCTCATGCTTGAGGCCTGAAAAAGAAATTCTTACAGGGCAAGTTGAGGGCATCTTTAAAGTACAGACCCACTAATGAAACAGGTGTTTAACCTGAAATACACAGTGTGTGAAATATGTAATTTGTAATACAAATACAGCTTTGCATAGAAAAACAAGAGCTACCTTTGTTGCAGCTGAGATGGCCACGATACCCAGAGTGTCACCAAACAGTTCCAGAAGGCTTCAACCCATGCAGAGTAACACCAGAGCACTTCAGTTGGCTGCAAGCTCTGCCCTTCTTGTCCTTCAGCCCCCCCCC
>VYZP01032486.1:0-15964 GCA_013400635.1 Hypocryptadius cinnamomeus
CCTCTGTCCTTGCTACTGGCTAGAGTTATGCACAAATATTTACCTATATATATAGTTCTGTATTTACTGGAGAGGGGGCAGAGGGTAAATAACCTGAAGATCTACAAATTTACAGTGCTTAAATCTTTGTTGTGTTGAGTCACCTAAAAGTACTAAAGTCTATGTTCTTCTGTTGAATCCATTTAAGAAATTAGCTTTTTTTTTTTCTTGAGTAATAGTACAGTCTGCTTGTAAGATAAATTATTAGCAATTATCAAATATACTATGTGATTTCATAGCAGAATATGCCACTACAGATTTTACTTACAAGAAACTGTATCACTACAAGAACCCAACACATTGCTCTCTTTAATCAAATTCTACGCAGTTCATCCTGACCACACTCTATATAAGTGCAATTTGTATGGAATGTAAGTATCTTTCATCTAATTAATACTAATATTCATATTAGAAGCTCCTGAGTTCACTGGCCAGAGCAAATAGAAGACAGAAATTGTGCTCGGTCAAAATTCTTTTAATCTAGTTACCCACGGGAAACTATGTTAAAAGGTACAGAAGCATCTTCCTTACAACTGAAAATAGGTAGCTGAACAAAACAGGTTAAAAATAAAGTACTCAACAACTAAAAAAACTCCACAAAATAAAGCAGACTATAAAGCAGTGGGAAAAGTTGCAAGGAAGACTGTTTAAAGAGCATAAGATTTTAGGGACTAAAAGAAAATTTTGCCTTTCCTTCAGGTGCTGGATGAGAATTTCCTTAAACCACTTTTTTTTTGTGCTTTAGTTCAGTTTTCAAGCATGAAGCAAGCTGTAGTTTATTCAAGCATTTAGTTCATCTCCTAGAAGACTTTCTTAGTAATAGTCCATCCTGTTGATGTAACACCCGGAGACATGAGATCAACAAAAGTGTTTCCAGATAATGACACAACTTCAATATTGCCGAGTTGAAAGTAATGGTTCTTAAGGCTGATACGTCTCATACCAGCTGCTGTAAAAAAGCCAAATTAATACCCTTTTGTATTTGCTCTCCTTCCTCACTCCAGGGTTTTGTAAAATTTTTGTTGCAGACTCTGGGGCTGTGGAGTGTCTGAGTCTGCTAAATACATTTCCCCAAGCCCAAGAGACTCCTTGAACAGTACCTGCTGTGGGCAAGACTAACACAAAGAGCTACATGTGACTATACCCTAGGAGGTCAAGAAATTCTGTAAATACTTTTCCAGACCAGAGAACTGAACCGCACAACTAAGTCACATTTCTAAACTATGAATCCATCAGATAGCTCAGCAATTCTGAATCACAAAGGGATCAAAGTTTTACGAGCTACATTACATCCCTAGGAATCCGCAATCTAAAACAGCCTGTATAGGATGCATTTGCCTCTGTGTTATTTCAACACATCTTCCTTGAACAGGTACCAAAATCACCAATAACTTGAAGCATTGTGCTTTAAACAGGAACTAATGTATAGCTACTGAGATTACAGAGAATAAGAAAAGCCTTCTTGAATGTATTTCTTACCAGGAATCCTAAGGGGGGGCGTTTATCAAGGCAGAAAACATGTCTGTTATTACACAGATTTTGTAAGACAGATGCAGCATCTTAAGACCCAAAGAAGGGCCTCCAGGCCCAAGAGCATGTTAGTGTTTTACTCTGCTAATGCAGGCAGCCCAATAAAAAATACTTTCTCTCCTTGCAAATTTTACCTTCCTTAGCATCCATACTCATTCTTCTACAGCCTTATTCCCTTTCAAAAAAGCTCTTTAACAGCTCTGTTTTCCCTGGGTTAATCAGTAGGAGGCAAGAGAAGCCTGTTCAACAGAATTATAACAATGACATGTAGGCTTCGCTATACACTTTAATTCTGGATTCTCTCTACTTGACCACCTAAAAAGGAAATAAAGCTTTGTACTGCACTTTGCATAAAATCAATGGCACCGATGAGCCTTATTCCAGTTCCAATGCTGCATTCGAGCCCACATTCACCTAACCATGTGCCTGACAGGCTTGGGCTCCCCAAGCAGCCAATAGCCTCAGGAGGCTCCTGTAAACCTGCAACCCCCAAGAAATGCACTGAATGCCAAATCCCTTCTACCTTTGTACCAGGCCTTGCTCTCCAAGCCATTGGTGGAACACCTCACCCAGCAACAAGTGCAGGAACAAGAGATGTGAAGGGAAAAGCATAGGGAGAGACATGGTGCATGATATGGAGGAGCTGAAAGAGCCTGCAATTACTTGATCTACTTTTTCATTTCATATCATCAAAGCTTTGAAAGAAACATCCTCCACTGGCACCATGTTCAATTCATGGCAGTGTGAAAAGCTGAGTCAACAGACCTGCACAGTTTTTATTCAAACAAAAATTATACTGCTCTGAAAAGGAGTTGATCACTTTGAACAAAATGACTGAACTCACAGCTTAGATCAATACATAAAAAAAGAGACAGGGATTCATGTGGAGTCAGACTTGAAGCTCAAAATGTTTCAGCCATACCACTTCCCTGAAGTTCTACAAAAAGAATGTTGCTTTGACTGAATTCAAAGGAAATAGATAAAGAGAAGTAGTACATAGTGTAATTTTTTCTGCAGTCAAATGACTAAAGACAGACATTTAAAATATGTTCTGCTTTCAAGCATGCTTACAGACATGAAACTGAGCACCTTCCAAGATCCTAAGTCTTCACAGGATTACAACTCACTTTTGCTATTGCATTAATACTGAAATGGCTGTCGTGCCTCCAGAAATAGCCCAACTAGACAGGCATACTTGTGGGTGGGGGTGGACTGATAAAAAAATCACACTGCAGAACCCATCACAAACAAAACAAACCTCCAATCCCAAACTTCTTCTTAAAATACACTCTTGTGTATTTTATGTTCTTAAAATATAGTCTTGTGTTCTTTCATCAACTAAAGAATATTATTTTATCACAGAGAAAAGATTACTGGGCTATATATGGTTTATATACAGTAGGGGAAGGCATACAAATTAAACTCTATCGATCCTTGTTCATGATAAACACTGCCATGCAAAAAATTGTCTTTTTCATAAAAAATTACCTTGGTCCCATATACAAAATGAAACCGTCTCACAAGCAGATATGAAGCACTTGCAAGTTCTCCTTAGAAGCCATTAATAGTTGAGAGGTGCAGTCATCAACTTCCCAATACAGCACCCAACAAAAAGGGATCTAATTATCCTTGATATTTGGCTAGGAATTTTATTTGTATCTGCAAAAATAAAAAGGTAGAATAATGGAATCTGTAAACAGTAGGAGAGTTTGAAAAAGCATTTCTCCCTGCTGCCAAAAAAAAATTAAAACCTCAGGGTAATGGAGATATGAATCTCTTTCCACCCATGGTCCATAGTAAAAGACACATGAATCTGAAGAATGTTATCTTTAGAACTTTCCCCTGCTTCTGCCCCTTGCCTTCCACATGCATTTATCAGTTCTCAGTACATTTAGACTGTAAATAAGCCATAATAACCTCCATATTTCTCTTGGCAATATTCAGAAATTAATCTATACATTAGGATATGAAACTCTAAAACACTTTACGGATGAAATCTAAGAGATCATCAAACATAATGCTAGGAGAAATAATAAAGATTAATTATAAAATTTTTGAAGGATGCTAATAATCTAAGAAATAATTAGAGTGAATCTTCTTCCACTGAGTAATGTCCAAACTCCCACAGATTTCAGAGACAAGGCTGAGCACACAGTGGAGAAAAATCCTTGAAGCCACATGAGTTATTAAAACATTAAATATCAGCTCCCATTTATGCAAGGCAATAAAATTCAACTTGTTAATTCTGCATATGTTTCAGTTCTCCAGGTATCACATGCAAAACTTAAGCAGACCACCTCCAAAAAAGCAAACAGTTCTAAGTAATGTAAAATACTAATAAAAGCTTTGACAGTATTTGTACCTCAGCAGATGTTTACTTTTGGAATATGAAAGTAAACTAAAGATTTAGACCCCAGGGAGAATTTCAGAAGCCCAAGCTTCAACAATATCTACATGAAGTAAATGTGACCAAGAGCCTGATTCAGCCAAACATTTCAATATATCATTAAAATCAGACTTCTGCTGAAGTCCTTTCCTTTTTCAACAAAAGTACACAGGGCTATGTTTTAAGTGCTTTGTTGAACTGAGGCCCAAGTTCTAATTTCCTTTATTTATCTTAGATACAAAATGGCCAAAGGAAGGGGTCAAATGCTGCAATAGATAGGTTATGGGTTTAAGGACACTGGAACTGCTGCTATGAAACACCATGGGAAGAAAAAGGAAAGAGAAGTTTAACGATGGAAGTAATGGGAGGAATTCAGATAGTTTAAGATAAAGTCTAAACAACTGCCTCAAAGTCTTCTAGCTTATTTGTCCTATCCTCTCCTTGTCTCATATAATCTTCCATCTTCCCAGCTTCTATTTTTCTAAAGTAAAATCCTGAAAGATTTTGTGGGCACAAAGAATGATACAAAACAATAAGCAGCAACTAGAAAAAAGTCACTGCAAGCAGCTGCAGAGAGCAGCCCTGCATTGACAGGAGATGCCTCAATGATTTAATTAGATTGTCTTCTGGTCTCCAATTTCTACAAATCAACTTTTGCTGTCACAATACTTGCAAATGCACCAATTCTGTGCAAAACTGTGTGCAGTAACTAAGGAAACAGAATTCATTTTCAGGGAGCAATAGAGAACGAGACAGGCATAGCTGCCTGTCCAAAGGCTTTTTTTTTTCCTCTTCAGTGTAGTTCACCAGTGCCAGGATTCCACCTACAGATACTGAAAGAAACTGTAAAAACGCAGTAAAGGAAGGCTCCTTTGCAACTCAATTCATTGCCTCAGATAAAAACAAACTTTTCATGTTATAGTAGTCCAGAACTTGGAATTTCTAATATAATATCCAAGCCCTTAACAGGGCTTGGGTAGCACTGTACAATGTCCTTTAAGTCATAACAATATAAAAGAAGGAAGCCAGGTCATTATACACTCAGCTGATGCTCTTTGATAAAGCTGGTTTGCAGAAGGTCACAGATGTGCACTTTTGTATTGCAGAGAGGAATTAACTAAGAAACGAGGAGTTTGTATTTTGGCCATCCCCAGATGTAAACACAGACTTATAAACAGAAGGACTTGCATTCTCTATTCCCTGTTCCCAGACTACCAATAAACTTATCACCAGCACTATCTGAGCTGTGTTCCTTCGAACTCCAGAATAGAGCTAGATTGTGAGAATGAATTTTTGATTACCAGCTTTTGAGAAGTTCTCTTCTTCAAAGCTGCTTATGGCCTAAAACAACTGTTTCATGTGGTAGAACAAAAATGCAGGCAATTTTCATATAGACTACAGAAACAGGGTGTGTGCAGGTGAAGGGAAAGTTGCAAAACAAAGCAATTACAAAAGGAAGGGGAGGAGAAAAAACCAAACCCAGGACAGAAACAGTAGTTTTCACCTCTAAGGATTTGTATATTTATGCTCACATACATACATGTAAAAAAGGATGCATTCACATTTAACTCCTACCTACCTTGCACTGAATAACTTCCCTGACTCCTCCTGCAAATCAGAACTGGATACAGCAGTACTTCCACAGCCTGCTCTTAGACAGCACCTTGCACCTTCAGTTGTCCTGCCATTTTAAAGAGTCCCAGCAGAAAGGCTGAGTTTGTGGCTGAAGATATTTCCCATACCAAGGTCACCTAGATGAGCTTTGTATTTCAAATGATCCATATTGGCATAATGCTTTTGATAAAAACTAGACGAACTGTTAGCCTCCAAAAACACTAGCCAAGGAACTGAATAGGCCAATATCAGCTAAAGGACAGGTTATTTTGCTTCTGTTTGGATTTGATTATTAACTCTCCCTAGAACAGCAAATGAAATATTTATCCTGGTCTGTCCATTGGTATATTCAAATAAGATGTTTTCTATCTCCAAAACCATTTGGGAAGGGTTAGTATTAAATAATTTGAAAGTTTTCTGACAAGGTACCCAAATCTGAACTTTCTCAGAAACTTAAAAAGATGACACAGCAGGATCACCCATGCAAATAAGCAGCACAGTTGTGAAGAAGTCTTTACTCAGTAGCCATGCATGGGGTTGCCTGGAATTTTTCAACTAAAGAATAAGTACCTTTTTCAGGCTACACTCAGGGTAAATATATGCAAGATAGCTGTAAGATGTCTGTCTTGTTAATGAAATGCAAACATCTTAATCACCATTTGTCTTCATACCTACAGACAACATCCTCAAATAAGTAACTTGTCTTATTGTTAGCATTATGTTCAATATTACAAAACACACTAAAGGCGGGCAGAGAATGGCTTAAGCTGCAGAGATGAAGACTAAAACTCACATGCTGCAAATAAATTAACTGTGGATGCACCTACGACTTCAGTAGTGTAGAATGCCTTTCAATGGTCTAATTTACCCACCAACATAAAAGGAGTTTGTTTCACTGACTCCTGTTATCCCTTAGTGGATTTTCAGTAACAAATTTTGTACCTATTTCCAGTATTTCTTCCTTCTGTCATCAGTGTTTATTCAGGGTGTACACTAAAGGACGGGGAATAGAAGAGATACATTTTAAGTTCTTCAATCTAAATCCTATTTTTTGGCTTTCTGCCTCTTTCCTAAATATTTTAAACAAACAACTCATTTCTTCAAGATCTTCTTACTAAAAATAGTTGGTTGGACTGCTTAATTGTGTTAGCTGAAACACAAACATACAAAAAAGGAAAGGGGTTTGTAGAAAAAACATTGAAGAGAAAAAAAAATCAGATTTCATCTGGCCTTCCCATCATCACTTAAGAGAATTGTTTTGTAGTTACATCATCAGGAAATAAAATACTATCCTCCAAGGACCCCGACTCTTTACAGAAGGAAAAAAAAAGGAAGGCTCAAAGTTCATATCCCCCTAAGAGGAGTTCAGCTAAAGTTGCATTTTTTGCCATAATAAAATTAAAAGAAAAAAAAAAACCACAAACCCAACAGAAAAAGCTCCCTTAGAACAACTAATTAAACAAGATGACTTGGAATTTAGATTCTCCGTTTTCGAACTCTAGGCTGCGGGACTAAGTGGAAAACATTGTACCTAATCAGTAACAACTCAAAACGACTTTATTATCAGTGCTAGAGAGGAACTGCCCTAACCCAAACCTTCCGCACATTCTTCTTGGCCCTGAGCTGGAGGACAAACGCAATGTTTTACACAGCGCGGGGCTCGGCCGGAGCCAGCACCCGGGGCCGAGCTGCCCAGAGGTGGCAGAGCCCGGCTGCCCGGTGGCCGAGCTGCCCAGAGGTGGCAGAGCCCGGCTGCCCGGGCCCGAGCTGCCCAGCGGTGGCCGAGCCCCAGTTGCCCAGAGGTGGCCCAGCCGCCCAGTTGCCCAGCAGTGGCCGAGACCCAGTTGCCCAGAGGTGACCGGGCTGCGCTGCCCAGCAGTGGCCGAGCCCCAGTTGCCCAGCGGTGGCCGAGCTGCCCAGAGGTGGCCGGGCTGCGCTGCCCAGCGGCGGCCGGGCCGATGTGCCCGGGCAGCGGCCGCAGCGGAGCGCACCGGGCAGCGCGGCGGGGCTGCACCGCGCCTTATATGGCAAGGCGCTGACGTAATGGTGCATAGGCTCGGGCCGCCCGCGCGCCCATCCCTCATTGTTCCGCGGGAGCGCTGGAATGCTCGCAGCAGCCCCGATGCCACCGCGCAGCGCCCGCGCCCCGCAGCACCGGCTCACCCGGGATTGCTATAGCCCGCCAGCGCAAGGTAAGGCAGAGGGTGGGAAGCGAGCTTCTTCTGGCAAGCACTGGCGCTTCTGGCTTTTTTGCTGTTGAGATACCTTTTTTTTTAAAAAGTCACTTCCAAAGGAAAAAAAAAAGAGGGGTGAGGAACTGAGAAACAATGAAATGCCCCAAAACAGCACCAGGAGATCTAGAAGATGTCTGGTGAATCATATACAGGGTGACTATTTCAAGCGTTAAAAACTCTCTTTAAAACAATTCCTGCAGAGGCAACAGAAGAGGAATTAATGTAACATTAAAGAAGGAGAGAGTTATGAATTACACACACTTTCCAAATGGTCGGACAAAATCATGACTGCATTTAAAGCCGTGGAAGGAGTCCAACAGTATTGTAATATATTAGGTAGAGCTACTGCCTCCCTTTCTGCTGCATTTACATGCATATGCTATATATTAGTAGACATGTACACACACATGTCTCTAAGCATTTACTCTACTTTTGAACAACTTCTACTGTAGTTTTCAGGGCGATGTATAAATTTCCACATACATTACTTTGCAATAAGACTATGCTATTTCTAAAAGAAAGAATTGCAACTAGTTTAATTGCTAACAAACTTTTCAACTCATACACACTGCTTCCCTCTTCTGTGTCTTGTGTGCAAGCGTCAAATCACAAGAGGGCAGAACTGTCAGATTTTTATGAAAAAAACTTTTAATCCTCGTCAAACACATGATGAGCGTGAGGATCAGAAAGCACACTGCTCTCTTCAAGGCTTATTCTGCAAGATGTTCAACAGTATTGCAGCTATTAACTCCAGAAAACAGGGAATGATAAACAGCTCTGACGAGGTACAAAGCACCTTGAAACATTAGAGTTCAGTGTGTTTATCATTCACACCTGCGTAGTATGCAAAATTACACCGTCCTCTCTGTTAATTAAGGGCCAAACCCTGTCAAATCTTTGTTCATAAGAACAACTGCAATTAAGTCAATTGTACTGTCCTACTTGCAAATCAGAACTACTGAGCACTGCTTTTCAGAGTCCTATGTGTAATTTAAAATGTTAGAAAAGTTAAACCTTAAGACCTTGAATTTTGAACTCTTCTTACAGGTAAAACATATTTTTGTGGTATGTTCTCCTTTTCCTTAGTACAAAAATAAATGCAATTTTAGGAGAGAAGTAAGGGTTCTTTTTTTCATTTATTTGATGTTTTAAATCCTGCAAAATCCTTGTTCAGTTATATATTTAGGAAAAATCAAAGCTGGTACTAACAGATGCATTGTTGTAGTATCACGCATACACGGATTTAGAGGATGAGCCAAAACATGTTGTGTGAAATTTTTCATAACTTTTTTTTTGCTTTAAACATGGAGAAAATATGAAGCAGTTATTTTCAACATGCTTCTAAAAATGTAAATATAAAGAGACATTTCAAATATAATTCAGGTATTTGTGTATTATTAACCTGGCAATTAGATAAAAGTCACATCCATGTTTCCAACATATTCTTTTTTGTAACAAGGGAAGTTTATAGCTCTGTTGAGTGAATCAGGGAAGAGGGCACTGTATAGTGTATACATAGAATGAAAAGAATCCTAGCAACCAGAACAAATGTAGTTTCACAGTACAAAAACAATACCCCATATCAGTATCCTGAGCCTCTTAAAAAGTCTTCTGCTCACTATTCTGTCATATGTGCAGAGTCCTTGCAGTTTAAAAATGATTACTTAGTTTTCTAAATATCCAGTGTCAAGTTATAAAGCAGAAAACTTAGCTATGTTGTGAACAGATGTGTTAGGAACCAAAGTTAAGTGACAGTCTTCAAAAAGAGTATCTGAGTAGAAAGGATGAGCTGAAGAAGTCGAAAGACTACAATATGGCAAAGAAAAAATATTAACAGGAATGCTATGCATGCAATAAATTTGATAAAAGCACTAAGTAGAAAAAAAAAACAGTCTCCCCATAGGTAAGAGACAATTTATATCCTAATCCAACAAAGAAGGGTGACTTCTATCACTGATTACTGCTTTAGCAGTATCTAAAGTACCATCTGTACTCTGAATACTGCTAGCCTAAAACAAACCATAACATCAATCAAAAGACAGAACTCTACTTCTCATAGTCTGTCTTCCTCAAATTAAAAAGAAAACATTCTTCACTTAATACTTACAGAGCAAATTTTTCTCTCATTTATACTGGTAAAACTCCAAAATAATTAGATGGAGGTATAATGATTAAATTGTCTCACTGTTGTCCCCCCCCCCCCATTACACTCCTTTATTAGATCCAATTTCTTAACATGTTTGGGGTATTAATTGATCAGTATTCCTAATTTTAAGTGATTAAAATGCTAGTTTCTATTAAAAGTAAAAGGACACAGTGGAAGAAAAGAATCATCACATAATTCAGTCTTAAACAATTTTATTTCTTCATCTAAATTTTTTATAGTAATTTTTCACAACATCCGATGTGAAAACATTTTAAGAACAAATATATCCTCCAGAAATGAAAGTCAACTTCCTATCAAACTGCATTGACCCTTTGTTCCTTTCCCATCACTTCCCTTTCCTCCACTGACAAACATCTGCTGACAGCAGAATTTTTAGAGATTTGATCCAGAGGACAAGGGATCGTTTCTATTCCCCATCAGTAGTAGTAAAGTCAAATTTTTTCTTGATTTGTGCTGAGCAACAGAATTTTCATGCTATTTACCTTATACTATGATGAATTACCAATTTTGCGCTTGTTGTGGCATTTAAAAAAAAAAAAGCCTGGTTTTACTCCTGGTGAGTTTCCCCTCTGTGGCAGATCTTAAAAAACTGCTACTTTTCTTCAGGAGAAATTCTTTACCACATGTAAACATGGCACGGGCAACTGAGCTACTACAGCTCCTCTGGACCTTTCCTACGAGCAGCCGTTCTCAAATCCTGGGTGTGGTACTACCTGAATAAAGTTCATTAAAAAAGCAATTAAAATATCTAAGTCAGAGAATCCTAAGGCGTTTACAATGTAGGAAGACATATCTTTAAAAACCATTGTATATAAGTGTAGTTCTGTTTCATTAATAGTTTCCCTCAACACTTTATCTTGTCACCAAGTTGATTTGAACTTAGAAACTGTGTCTTAGTAATAATTTTTAATTGCTTAGGGTTTTTGTTTCATACTGAATAGATTCTGCCATGGCACCCTTAGGGTTTAGGTTGAGCTTCTTGATGTAGTTGAAAGCTTGGTTAATTTACCATTCACTAAACTGTATTACTCAGCTCCAAGAAGGTAAAAATCACTGCTGAAAAATTCTAAATATAGTGCCCAGTCTTGTGATTTAAGTGAAGTAATGGACACTTTGACTCTTAACACCTCTCAGTACATTATGCTGATCTTGAGGTTTGCTGTGTTTTCTGCCAGCAAGACAAAAATGACTTTGACTGCATGTCCAGTGCACCGTGATGTTCCTGAAGTTCAGCAGCTGCGCTCGCTCCGATGCACCAGTGGTGCACTGTCAGGCAGTTACAGCTCATCCAGAGTGTTCACAACTTCTAGCAGAATGTATTTGAAGATTTTCTGAGGCAGTCTGTACCCATCAGTTAAAAACAGGACAAAAAACACCTCCCAAAGCAGTTCTTCACCAGGGCTGATGTGACTGTAAAGAGGTGAATGTTCATGCAAACAATGAATGCTGGCTGAACACCCAGCAACATCATCATAGAACCATCCTTTAACAGCAATAGGGAAATATTGGGGGGTGAGAGTTCAACCCAACCTTGCTACACAACATTTCTACACAACTCAAAACCACAACCTTGGTCATTCAAGCTGATAAATGCATGGACTTTTTGCCTGTTGCAGAAGTCACGCCTGCTGCTGCAGCTCATCATGCACATGATGATGATGTAACACAGCTGCTTGACTTCAGCCTCAGGCTGGGCAGGTGACCACCAGAGAGTGGCTACTGAGGCAAAGCAGCAGAACTTGAGCCATTCTACTTCATGCTGCATGCTCAAAGAAGCTGAGAAACCAGAGCCTGCAACCACCATTGCTCATGCCCAAACTTTCCAAAGCTTTACAGACGTACATCAGGTAGGGTGATGTACACAAAGCTCTAGTGAACATGTCTGAAAACATGGATGGGAAACAATACATCAGACTTCATTATCCTTTATAGATTTCCAAAAGCCTGGGAAGCAACAAAACAATTGCACTTAAATGATGGATAGAGTTCTTAAAATCTGCCTTAAACCTAATATTCAAAGCATTTTCTTTCAAATTCATTGAAGACAGCTGATTTAAAGCTTTGTCTTTTTTTATGAGAGACACAAAGCTTATCTAATGTTTGCATAGCAACTATCGCAATGACAGAGTGAGGGAATGAAGAAAAATTTTAAAAAGCGAAATGAAGCAGCATGAAGCTACTGTCATAAAAAAACCACATAAAACTGGCTGCTTAAAAATAGAAAGTAATGCACTCATAAAACTCACATTTTAATTACACATTGAATTTTAGCACACGGACAAAACTATCTAAGAGTTAAGTTTAAGCTGACTGAATTCTGTCAGTTTTCAATTGATTTAATTTTTTTTTGGTACAATTTATACAGCTTTCAGTCAGTAAGTCTAATAATGAAGAAAACGAATTTTAAAATTTTATCACATGTAAGTTTGGCCTGCCTGAAACTAACATCACCCATCACATTCCCAAACATGATTCTATCCTACCTAGCCACAAAGAGGTTTCTCAGAAGAAGCCTTATAAATGCCACAGTTGTTTTCGTTTTCAACTTCAAAATGCTACCCCCTGGTCAAGCACATTCTACACCTCAGAAAAGCCATTCTGTTACCAAAACCATATTATACCAAAAAAACAGAAAGTGATTTATATTGGTCACTTGAACCTGAGGGTGTAACAATGCCACATTGCGGGCAGCCAATCCCTAATCTAAATATCTGAAACCCAGTATTGATTGAACACACTAACCTGGATGTAGGAAGGTGTGGGGAAAAAAAATGCAACGGTCAAGTGTTAATGCTTAAATCAGAAACATTTTTCTTAACTTGCGAAATACTACCATATACTCTTGCATGTAAAGGGAAAAGTTTTTTTAATTAGCAGCCAAAAACTAAATTGCGAAACTAAACACTGAATTGTCTTCAATGAAAAGGCCACCAGGAACCTTGGCAGCCCTAAAACCTCTAAAATCTGTGTTTCTAAAGACAGATCTGATATATAAATGAGCACGTTCATCTGTATGCATATGAGTAAGCAGAGCAGAGGGATGAAAGCCTCTAGAGCGAAGTCAGCAAGCACAGCTTCAGGACAGCCAATTCCAGATGACAAATAGCTGCCTCCGAGGGTGGTGCGGGGACGACACCAACCGGTGGGGAATGCTTATTAGGCTTCTGCTGGGAGATTCACACATTGGTTCCCTTTTGGCAAAGCAGCAGACAACAGCTGACAGGAATAGTCAAGCTTACATACGTTGCTAACCCATACAAAGGAGGAGGGAGGAAAATGTACCCTGGTATACAAAGGAGCAGCCACTTTGGAAAGGATCTTTTTGCCCCTGCTTTGGTCCCACTGGCCACCTAGAGCTATACAGGATTACTGTCATCTCTGTAAACAGCAACATTTCCTTATTTCCGTCAGGATTAACAGGGTGGGAGGAGTCAGAAATTGACACTGGTAACATTTTATAACTTGTAAATGACCCTCTCATGTATCTAGATTAAAGCAGTTAAAAACAATTTGTAAGTTCTGCTAGAGAGAACTCCTTTATTTTCAGCATTTGAAAACACATTATAAATTAATGATAAAAGCTAAAATGTATTACATCAGAAACATACTGTACGTGAAAGCATGCTACAGCTCCTTCAGTGACATCTGAAACAAGAAACTGTAACCTGAATGCCACAGACCATCAGCCAGGAGGCAAGGAAAGAGATCAAGTAGGGCATGTAGCCAAATGTCACATAATGATACTGAGTTATAAATCAGTTTGGGCTACACTAACAAGGCACAGAATGTTCAACTGAATTCACAGTTCCTTAAAGAACAAGGAACTCAAAGTCTACATAAGAAGGCACAAGGGAAGCATACATGCACATGACCCTGCTCTTTCCTAAAAAAGCTTTTTCCTATGACAGTTTTTGAAAGGCAAAGAACACTGGAAAACAACTAAAGATGGAAAAAGTATCTCTCTTGGCTTTAGGAAGACTGCTCAGACCAATTCTAAAAGAGTTTAAGAAATCAATGATCACAGAAATGCTAGAACTAGTTAAATCCACTTTTTCCATCGCAAGAATTTAGGTGTTTTTTCCCTAGGAAACAGAGAAGCATTGATTTTACAAAGCAAGGAAGTTACTCCAGCTGCTGAACACACATGCAAGTAGCTAAAACATCCAAAACACCACAATCACCCTAAACACTGCTGTTGGCACTCTGAGTGGACATACGACTAAAGGATCCAATTTCTTTTAAGCAGAGTATTTGATCTTTAACACAGTGAACAATCAAAGCTGCACAAAAATGGAAATATCTTACTTCAACACATCATAATCAACAGACCTGAGAGTAAAAGATGTTCTTCAGTTAAACAGTTCATCACAGGTGAAGAAGCTACTTAAACTATCATTTGCTATTGAACTGTGAATGAAATCTGTGAAGTAAACCGTGGTTAGAACTGTAACTATTAAAAGAATTCTCAAACTATCATCTTTAGGTCTCCAGTGTAGCTTCCTGTCCTGTAATCTAAAACAATGTGTTAGTCCTCTTTGAAGAGGATCAGTTTGGAAAAGCCATGTAAACTTAAATGCTGAACCAGAGCACCTTTGCTCGTGATTAACATGTTTTAGACAAAACATGCATTGATGTTGCACCTTTAGATAATTCACCAAGTGCTTCCAGGTCTGTGTGGCCAGAGGCCTACTGGGAGAAAAGAAAATACAACTTCCAAACACTTAGCAGGTTTACAACAGATAGCAAGAAAATGAATTATCTGCCAGGTCACTAAGTCACCAGAGCTATAGAGGCTCAGAACCTAGAACTGTATGCAGAAGCAATTTGTAATGCATAAGGAAAAGTTCTGATACAATTTCCAAAGGTCACAGAGTGAAAACCAGGAAACTAGCAGGATTCTTCATCACTTGTAGCTTTGAAGTTCAGCTAGTTAGCCCTGCCACAATGCATTGCTACCATCTCTCTCACCTGTGCCTCCAACATGAAGTGCTGGCCAAGCCCATCTTAGAGAAAATGGACACCCTCACATTAGCAGGTCTATGGGAAAAGATGCATATTTTGCTTCAAAATGAACTTCTGTTTGATATTAACACTATTGCTGTTAACATTATTACTTACAGTCTTGGCTGCCGTAAGAAGTTGCAACTGCATCAGGAAATCTGATAAAATCTGATAAAAGCCTCAACTGCACTGCTTCATGCAACTTAGCATCAAGGAAAATTTAAATACCTCAAGCTAAATTTACAGTAACAATTAAGATTTAAGTTTTCTGACAAAAAAGAAGAAATGAAGTGCCACCCAAGCCCAGTTTCAAACACTCAGAGTTTATTAAACACATACACAGAGCTTCTTCAGGAAATAAGCACACCAAAAAAAGGGCTTACTTTTGTCTGAGGATGTATGTACATAATAAAGGTTTATAGGTATGAACTGAACAGAACGCTCAAGAAGTAATGGAATTTCAATCCTGCAAAGCAGTGACCTATATAATTTCTGAGGAATGCTTGTCTAATTGTTTACAACCAGCCTTATTCCTCCAATTACTGGCAAATTCTCAGTCTTCCCTAACAGTGCCATTCAGTACTAAAGTATCTTTTTTTAACTTACCATGTTTAATCTATGTCATTTAAATCACAATTTCAGCACATAAATTCTTGTACACTGAGCATGAAGAGTGCATAATGTAGTTTCCAGACAAGTTCCACCTGTCTAGAAGAAAGTGGCCACTGAGCAGCTTATCCAGGGCTGGCAGCATGAGTAGGATGCCATCAGTTCAAAAGAATAAGTGAGCATGGCAGTATAGAAAGTTCTAAANGATGCCATCAGTTCAAAAGAATAAGTGAGCATGGCAGTATAGAAAGTTCTAAATTCTACCATTGCTGATGACTGATAATATAAGGCCATGGTTAGCATAAGAGATAGGCACAGTGCCTACTCTGCCCATGGATGAAAATGCAGCCCCAGACATTTATTTTTATATAAAATGTGTGTTAA
>VYZP01032494.1:0-15865 GCA_013400635.1 Hypocryptadius cinnamomeus
GCAGGGCTGTGATCTTACTGGCATCACAGAGGCGTGGTGGGATGGATCTTTGACTGGTAAGTAGGAGTGGAATGATACAGGCTCTTTAGGAAGGATGAGCAAGGGAGATGAGGAGTGGCCATCATCCTCTGTGTCAATGATCAGCTGGCATGCATGGAACGCTGTCTGGGGATGGATGAGGAGCTGATCAAGACCTTATGGGTCAGGATTAAAGGAAGTTCCATGACAGGTGACAGAATAGTGAGGGTCTGCTACAAGCCACCTGACCAGGAACACCAAGCAGGTAATGTCCTCTACAGGCAGATAGGAGCATTCACAAAACTTGACCATTGTGGGGGATTTCAACCACTCTGACGTCTGTTGGAAGGACAGCACAGTCAGGTGCAAGCAATCCAGGATGTTACCGGATTGCCTTGGGGGTAACTTCCTTCTCCAAGGGATAGAGGATCCAACAAGGAGAGGTGTCACACTGGACCAGCAAGGGGTCTGGTGGGGGATGTGAAATTCAAAGCTAGCCTTGGCTGCAGTGACCACAAAATAGTGGAGTTCAAGTTCTTTAAGGCAGCAGGGAGGGCACACAGGAAGCTCACTACACTGGATTTCAGGAGAGCAGACTTTGCCTCTTCAGGGATCTTCTTGACAGAGTATGGTCAAAGAAAGAATCCTACAGAAAGAAGAAACAAGGACGGGTAGTCTGAGAGGAGAACAGAGAGATCATCTGAACAGGCAAGAATCTAGTTAGGAAAATCGAAGCCCTGATGGAATTAAATCTGTCCAGGGACATCAAGGGCAACAAGAAAAGCTTCTATAGGTGCATTGGTGATGAAAAGAAGGATAGGGAAAATGTGGCTCCTCTTCAGAAGGAAACAGGAGACTGAGAAACCAGCATACAGAGAAGGCTGAGGTGCTCAATGACTTTTTCGCATTCTTCACCTGCAAGTGCTGCAGCCACAGTGGCCAAGGAGCAGAAGGCAAAGGCAGGGATTGGGAGAACACAGAACTGGTCTCTGACCTTGTAGGGAATGTGAAAGTGCACAAGAGTTAAAAAGGTCCTGAAAGAGGGTTTTAAACTGAAGATATTAGTAAGAAATTATTTATTGAGGATGGAAAAACATTGAAACAGCTTGCCCAGAGAAGTAGTGGATACCCCATCCTTGGAAGTGTTCAAGGCCAGGTTGGGTTGGGCTTTGAGCAACCTGGTTTAGTGGAAGGTGTCCTTGCCCATGGCAGGGGGTTGGAACAAGATGATCTTTAAAATCCCTTCTGGAATGACCCAAGCCATCCAGAATTCTAAATGCCTTCTTTAAAAACTAAAAGAGTGTATTTCTTTTTCCAGGATAACCGTAAGAAAATTAATCTGGATTAATTCAGGCATGAACAGAATGTTTGCAAGTTGCAAAACTATTTTTCCTTACATATGCTTTAATTCTGGAATAAGAATGCCCTTCTTCTGTTTGATATTAATCCAGGATCTGTGTGGACAATTAATCCAGAATAGGTATCATAGTTAATTTCCCCTGTAGATATACCCTGAACAAAGGAAATTATCTTTTTTTATAAATTGTAGACAGATAGATAATGGATGCTTTCCCCACATATTATATCTAAGAAAACTGAAGCTCTCCACCTAAATCAAGTTTATTTCTCTCTAGAATCCATCTAGAGTACAAATACTTGTCTGCCTTCATGCTCATATTTCCTTTTTTTTCTTTTTTTTTAAACAATACTATGAACACTGCCATGCATCACCATATTGCATAGGCCAAGAAATATCTTATGGTTCCAGGAAAATGAAAACTAATTCTTAAATATTGCAGCAGACTGACCTACAGGTACACAGTTTTAATTGCAAGTTTGATTAATATGTTAGTGAAATAAAAAAACCCAAAGCATAAATCCCTTCTCAGATGAACATCATTTAGCACCTACACTATTCTGAAATTAAGACCTAAAATGGACTGGAATTTCACTAATGGCTTTTTGAAGCTTATAATCTATTTAAATTTATACAAACCAAGCAAAACCAGGCTGTTATTACAGAACAACCTTATTGAGATTATATTCATGGCTCTTGACTACTTTTTTCCTTGATTTTATGGAGAAGAGGCAAAGGAATCAGATGAAATTTGGGGAGTATTCTCATTGTTGCGAGGAAACATCCTGGAGGATGAATGAGCTATTAACATTCTCTCCTCAAGCAAGAAGCTGTCCCAGGAGATACATAAGAAACAAGAAATAACAAAGACTGAAAAACAAATTGATGAAACTAGAGATGGCTGCAGACCTGCAAACAGCTTTTCACACTTTCTCAGTTACTGTTTGAATTGAATAGTTTAGATTTGCAAATAAATGGAGAAATCCACTCATTTCTTTAAAAAAATCCTTGTGAAAAACATATTTCACATTAAATCCAATTTTAAAATAAATACCAATGCTTATATTTAGTCTGCAAAAATCATATCATGTGTAATATTAAGGAGTGTTGAGGGGACAAACCACAACAGAACTTGAAACATTGGTTTTAATACTTAAGCTGGGATTCATTGTTTCAGTGCTCACAAGTTAGGTTTCCAATGTTTTGTGTAGGATTAGACTGCAAATCAGTCAAGTATGTTTATTAGCTTCTCCTCTAACCTGGTTTACATCAATTCCATGTATCAATACTCTTTGGCCTGGTTTATTTATCTCACATCAGTCCTATTTACAAAAGTGAAAAGTCTAATTTGTTACACAGAGGATCAGCAACATTACAGATCATTACACATACAGTTGTATTTAAACATACACACCATTATGGCAAATTTAGGAAATGAAAGAGCTTGGAACTATCAAAGCTTTTAGCAGACATAAAAATGCAAATATTTCATGAAAAATATTTAAAACCAAGCAGTGATTAAACTGTATTGGGATTTGTCCTTGGTGAAACCTGCTGCTGCAGACACCCTGCTATAATTCCTTTTTTTCTCTCCTCACTGCAGGCTGCTGTTGATGTGTAGGTTCAAGTCATAAGCTTCAGTATTATTATGAATATTTCCCTTCTCACAAAAGACACCCTCATGCAAGAAATCTTCTCAACATCCCAAAATATTACAAAGAACAATAATTATGGCTAATTACTCACTCCCAGTACACTTATTTGTGGTTTACAATTTCAAAAGAGTGAATTGAAGACAGGTGCATAAAACAGGCTTAATGAGAACATCAGAAAATAGTTGCTTTAGCTGTAAATTACTACTTTTACATGATGTATTTTATTTTTAGAAAAAAATATGTTGCTCGTAAAAGATATAAAATTAGTTGGGCTAGAAACTGAGGGTTTTTTTTTATTTCACCCCAGAAAAGGCATAACATACTACAGTGGTACTGAAAGCTTGCTAATGACATAATACTAATATTCACTAATACCTGGTGGGATAAAGTAATATTGCTTGGCATTAGCTTTCACAAGCACCAAGTCCCACTGCCTCTCTCAAGGCAGACCTTCTATATGTAGTGCTTGCTTTTATGATGCAAGCTACACCATTTCTCCTACTATGATTATTTTTCCCTCCCTAACTGAGAAACTGTTCTTTGCCCTGTCTTTCCTTTTGGTCTTCTCTTCTAAGCAGGGACATCACTCTCTTCTGCTTTTTCCTTCTGAGAAAATCCTTCATGCAGCATTAAGTTCTTTGTTCTAGCTCAAACAGAGGTTCCTCTCTTTTATGATACATAATTTTCCTCCCTGTTTCATATCCTCTATAAATGCTGGTATTTTTTCTCAAGGCTCCCACCTACGAGCTCTTCCTTTTTGACCTAGCAAGGGGCAAAGCCTTCGGAGCACACGCCCATGGCCTCCTCTCCCCACTGGCACCGAGCATAAACACTGATGTAGAATGAAGCCATTCCCCTCTCTCCTGCCTTTGTTATGCCTCATTTTGCAGGGCGTTTCTATCAGCTAGATGCTAGATCAGACAACATGAGACAAGAGACAGCAGCTGAAAGCAAAAAAGCTTTAACCTGTGGTGGGAGGCTTGCCTTTTAGCTGCAGATAATTCCTCCTTGCTTTTCTCATTCTCCTGTTTGAGCAGCTCTGCAGCCTCAGGTCAGATTTGCAGATGCAAAAACCAAACCTTTGCCACTGAGCAAAGGCCCGAGACAAAAGCATTCTCTTTGCCTTCCAAGGATAGAAATGTATTTTGATCACAGTTAATCTGAGCCAGACTCAAAAACACTCCCCAAAAGATAGAAAACACTTCTATTTTAATAGTTATACTGAATATCTCTTAACTTTGTTTCCTTTTGCTTATGTAGTTACTAATAACAAAGATTAACTTTGCCTTTGGGGAAAGTACTAACACCTTCAGAAATCATTGTGAAATCACTGCATTTCTGGGTGCCTACTTAGTTTCCTGGAGATCCCAAGGCTATCCCCTACTCTAAGGCAAGGACAAAGCATTCTAAGATGCAGGAAGTACTGCCTGAAATTCCATGGCTTGTGTACTGGTGTTCACCTGGGAGACCAGAACAACACCATCTGGTCCTCAAGTTTATGAAGGTACAAAATGGCCCTTGATTAAAAAGAAGCAAGGAATTACCAGGAAAATTATGATGAACTGCAGGCTGGTTTTGTACCTCCAGCTGTGGCCCACACACTGCCGCTTGCTTGATGTGGCTGGAAGGCTTCCCCATTAATGCTGATGATGGATTATTATTAAAGCTTCTTTAAACACAGGATATGTGTAGGTAGGTATGAGTGCACGCATGTGTTATTTTTTCCCTCAGCTAGATTCTCTCTCAGAACAGTAAGCACTTGAGGTTTGATTTTATCACAATGCACTTTTCTGCATATCTACAATCATAATACCTCTGAACTTCATGAGGTAACCCATTAGATTTAGGAAGCACTTCCCTCAATTTGCCATACAGACCTCTAAGATTAGTTTGACATTTTCATCCCTCAGCATAAGTAGTAATGAATAATGTCCTCAAAACAATAGGTAGGATTTAAAAAATTTTCATACGTGATTGAAATTTCTAGTATCTTTTAAATTGTATTCTCTCTGGATGTATTGGTCCTAGATTTTAAAGAGTTTACCCTCAACATTCAGTATTTGATAGATCCTCATTGTTGGCAGCAAGAACTATCTCTTTGCCTTGTAAATACTCAGGCTTAAGTAATATCTTTCTAATTTATTTTTCCCTTTAATTTAACTGTAAATGAGGAAAAAATGTAGCATAATTTGGAAAATAATTTCCTATCCTAATTTCTTATGGTCAGTGTCTCATGGCTTACAGATTTCCAACTGACCGATAGCTTGAATGTGTTAAAGATTCTCAGTGCAAAAAATAAGGAAGGTGGAAATTAAAATTGAGTTCCCAATTGTTTCCTAGACTAATCTAGGGGGAGAAGAGTGTAATTTCATTATATTTTACAGTGGTTGCATGAGTCTATCTGTAACAGATCCTAAAGGATGTACAGCACTGTTTAGGTGCCAGTACTGATAAAATTTCAGTAATATTGTCTTACCTCATGTACTACATAGCTGTGCTAGACCTCTAATATACTTCTTGGCACAGTATCTCCCTACTAAACACATATTCTTTCTCTAGTTTCCTAGCAAAAGCAAGCCAAATCCAAATTTTTTGCAACAACTCTTCAGAATGCATTTTCCACATGTCATAGTCACTTGCTCCTTGTTTCTTCTATCAGCTGTCATAGCTACACTGGAAATGTGTCCTGTGCTGAAGATTTATGCATACCTGGAAGAGGATATCAAAGTCTGAAGCAAGGGGATTGTCCCAGCTTGCTTCAGAAGACCCCTTGATGCAGATGTTAACACTCAGGAGTGTGTCGTGGGATCTCAGCCCAAGTGGCATCAGATTTGAGCAGTGTGCCCTCAGCTGCCATGCAAAAGGGTGAGCCAGCTCTTGGCTTCTCTGCCTGGTGCTGAGGTGCAGAAAGGCAGAGCCTGATTATTTGATCATCTTCTTTCATAGCATCATATTTTACTGTCTGGTTTACTTTACTGTGCTAAGGACATTTTCGTTTTTTCAATTTTTAGTACAGAGGGGACTGTCAGGAGAGAGAGTTCTCCATAAGGAAGGAAAATGGTTACCAGCACAACAAAAATTAACACTAAATGCTGTACAATGGTCTCTAATCTGTCCTTCTCTGTCTTGTGGCCTATTAAATGTCACTCCAGTAGTGTGTAAAAAGCTCACAGACTGTAGCTTTACCTTTCCCACAGAAAGCCATGTTGTGGGTCACTGAGAGAAACAGCTGAGGTCTCACAGCTACCCAGGATGGAAAAGGACAGGGATACTTTCAGAGAAATGCCCTCATAGCCATGTCTGAGACAAGATGCAAGATGTAAAGGAGGGTTCCTTGCTCCTCCAGCCTTCCAAAATACTCCTTCCCAGGCTTGACGTGGCTGCCACCCCTACCCAGATGCTGGGCAGATGCCCAGAGGGTGGCTGTGACCCCTGCAAAGCAGCAGCCCTTCCATTCAGGTCCTGCTTCTGGTGTGGCAGGTTGAGTAAAGAGCCATGCTTCACTGCAAAGGCACACCAGAACCCAAAGAATAAAAATATTTAAAGAAATCAAATGTAGCCCAAGAGAAAAATTTCCATATTTACCTTTCAGGTGAGCATCTGAACCCAATTTTTTCAAAATTATTTCTGCCTGAATGTGAAGCTGTAAGCACTGGTGCCCTAAAGGAAGGGGGGAATCAGAGGGTCATGCATCCACAGAACCCAAGGCCAGGAATAAACACTGCAGCTCACCTCTGTTCCTTCATAAAAAAGTCAGAGCCAGGCATTTTAAAATTTGGGTTTTTTATCAGATGATCAAATTTAAACAGCAGCTTGAGCTTGAAGTAGTCATGTACAGGAAAAAATGGAATTTATTTATTTATTTATTCCTCTTCCCTGTGCCACTCAAGTGTTGTTTCAAATAGGATTATTTTGTCATTCAAGTTTCAAGGTTAAGATTTGCTGCTATTTATGACTCTAAAATCCTTCAAACCAGTAAACTACCACAGTAATTCCAGAAATATAATGAAAAAACTGAACTGAGAATTGAGAATCCTGTGGGCCACGAGGAATAGAATATATTAACATTCACCTCTAAATGCTTTTCTCAGCTGCTTATATATTAAAATATAATAATAAAAAAAAACTCCTTGCAGCATCTATGTGATTGCATGTTGGTCTCCTTTTGAGAAATACAAATTACTCTTTATATTTCTTCTCTGTGAGGGTTTGCAGAACAACAAAAGCCCAGTAAACAGTGATGAATGGCTCTTCCTTCTCACTGTGGGGAGCAGCTTTGGAGTGTCCACATGCTAATCCTGCCCTTACCTGGCTAAAAGATAAATCGGAGGGTGAAATTTTCTGACTTTCAACCCCTCCTCTAGCTGAATGAGTCAATTATGTTCACATCTGAGTTAAAGTATTTTGTTTTCCTCTTTCATTTTTTGCCTTTGAAGAGACAGTAAATTGCAACAACCTGTGCCTCTTATTAAGACCTGAAGAGAAAATGTTTTAAATTAAAGATTGTACAAACATTCGAGCAGCAGTGTAATAAGCTCCATTTGGGAGGTAATGCAGCAAGTTTTGTACTTTTTATGTAGTTCATTACTTAAAACTAAATAACAATTGCTAGTTTTATTGCTGCTGTTTCACAAATACTGGGATTTTCTCTGTTGGTGTTGAAACCTAGAATGATTTCAAATTTTTTTCTTCTTGACATTTTACTCTACTACTTTAATATTGATCAGCAGATACATGCTGTAATCTCTACTTTCTGGAAGCTATAACAGAGCAAGAAAACAAAAAAAATCCTCTGGAAAAAGCCTAACCACACTGGTTTTTATTGTAATATAAGACTTGCATCTGAGACTACCACATCATCCCTCTGGTTTTATTCCACTTTTTACCTTGAATGAATTACTTAATGATGGGAAGCAAACCTTTGCTAAAAGGTAATGTGGTGTTTAAATAGTTAGACCAAAATTCCAGCAAACTGTATTTATTATTTCTGAAAAGGACTGTAAAAGGAAGTGCCATCTTCCAAAGCCGCTATTTTGAAATATGCTAGAAACAGGATACAGGACCAATTTTATCACCTGCCCATTTGTCTGTCTATACATTTCTATCTGTCTATTTACTTCTCAGAGGCTCATTTCATTCCAGTCCTCAGAGAGGAAATTTTTTCCCTTAAATGTGTTTTTTGCACCAAACACTTGTCACGGCCTCAAATGCTTAAACAGAGCCCCTGACTGAGATGCAGTATTACTTTGGCTTGGGTTATTAAATGGAATGCCATGAATGGCTGCCTGCTATAGCCTCTCTTTCATGAAAGATGCTGCAGGGGACCCAAGGACAGTTTGTCCCTTTCATGAATACCATGTAGGTGGAAAAGTGCAACTTCAGCATAAGCCAAACTAGCCAGGGGACTGGGAGAGAGGAAAATATTTCAGGATCTCTGTTGCCTCCTTGTTGGCTGGGACTGTAGGTAAGACATGAGGTATGCACAGGGAATTTGGGGTATGTTTGGGTGCAGAACCTGGCAGGAGAGCCAGGGGACAGATGGTGCTAGGAGGTGCCCAGAAGTAACACCCATTTAATGTCAATTACTTAGCAAGGAGATGGGGTTTTTTGGGGTGGTTTACTCAGAAGTGAGAATTTTTGAAACCACACAAGTTTGAGCAAATATTCTAGAAGGCTTCTGGAGTCTCTCCTACCAATTTTATCTTCTTGTTGAAATCTCACAGCTGGTAATCCCATAAATCTCCTGAAAAAGAAAAGGTCTGTTTGTTTTTTCAAAACTTTTTTTTCAAACATTGCACTAGCAAAATTTCTTAGATGATGTCCCTTTCCTGAAGCCTGCAGTGGAAAACACCCTAAGAAAGCATTGCTTGATGTGGTACAAGAGATTATGGTTTGGGAACTACTAGGATAAGCAATTTTAGGGAAAGAGAAAATGAATGAACAAACACTATAACTAAGAATTTTTTCTAGCTAAAAGGCAGGCAGGACAAGAGAGAAACCCAGGGCTTCTCTGACCAAGGAAGAGCAAGGTCATTACTCACAGGACTTCTCTGGGCTGGAAATCACTTTAAAAATGCAAAATGCCTTGGCACAGTCCCAGAACAGAACAATTCCTGCTGTGAGGAGCTATCAACTTGCTTTGTGAAAAAGAGCTTGACATTTGGGATAGTCTATAAACACCAAGAATAATAAGCTAGGAGTGCAACCAAAAGCACAAACCCATTCTTGCAAAGTACAGATGGGGCCTACAGAAATACCAAACCAGAAGGATTGAACAAGCAAGTTACTCCTCCCTCTCACCCTCTCCCCCTCTGTTTGTCTCTGTTTTTAACCACCCTGAGCTTTAGAAATGCCAGCTTTTTTAATCTCTAAAACCATCTGGGTAGCTTTTCTCAGTGGTGTCCTTTCACTCACATCCTCTGTCATTGGTTTGTCTGTCTCTCCTGATGTTGATAATGTTGTTAGCAGCTTCTCTTGAAGTTTCCTATGAGCATACTTTGAATGACAAAGACGTGTAGGGGAAGGACAGGCAAGGCAAAGCAAGTACAGAGCTGATTTATATAGCCTTGTACATATTGGATAAGTTTAGTTCTGTCTTGGTCTATTTTTCTTTAGCAGAAAAATTTTTAACCACAGAGAATTTTGTAAGAATGGGCGACGTCTCCCCAACCACTGCCTCTGTGCCCTGCAGCAGACTCCTCGGGGAGGACCTCAAGGCACTGTAGAAGTCTGGCTATTGTGATATCATTGTTGTTTATGCAATTATTTGATAAAAGTCTCCATGATGTTTTCTCAAGCTGCATAAGAAAAGGGCCCTTTGGCTAGCCACCTGAGACAGGGGATGCTCTTCAAATCAGGGTGGTTGTCATTTTTTTCTTTTTTCTGAACAACAAATTAACTGTTTAATTGTCATGGAATCCTGATATTGAAATAATACTTCCTGATAAATAATAATGCCTTTGTTCTACACTTCTCTCTGTGTCAAGTCTTCCTTTTTGCAAAGACTAAGTGCCCCAAAGGCACCTAACTGCAGCCCACAGTCTAAGGGCACTAAAATCCCTTTATTTCCCCCACTCCTCCAGGAATCCACACTAGCACTTTTCCTTGAAAACAGCACATTTTGCTGTTTATGTCTCTCTAGTGCAGAAACTGTGCTGGTTGTATGAGGAGTGGTTAATTCCACAGTTAACCTCTCTCGATCTTCCTGCCACGGCAGATGAGTAGGCCTCAAGATCAGGAGGCCAGGGAATAGGGTGGTGAAGCAGCTATCAGCTCTAAAAATATATTCTGTTTTGTTCTGTTCTGTTCACACCACGCCATTTCCATTCCATCCAGTCTGTATCATCAGCCCAATGACTTAACTCTCCCCAGTCGATCTCCCTTCAGCCCTCGGCAAAATGAGCAAGTCAGACAAGTGCAGTCAGCCCAGCAACTGTGTCAGGGCTGGGCAGCCTCCTCCAGACACGCTGTAAAATGGGAATGGCAAAGCTGTCCAGAAGAATTTCTGTGCCTTTTTGGCACTGATAATCCCTATTTCAAAGGATTACAGAGGACAAGACCCATTCTCAGCCTCTCATCCCAGCACTGGGAAGCCTGTGCACATCCGGAGCAGGACTGTGCTGAGGTGCCAGCTGGGGACGGGCAGCAGACAGCAGGAGTCCTGCCCACTGCCAAGCTTACAGGCAGCCCCTAGAGCTATCCTCCCATCCCTGTGGCACCAGCAGCTAGGACAGATGTTAACTGCTGGATGTGGATGTTGCTCCAAGCCCATCTCCTTGCTGCTCCTGGCAGGTGTGGAGTGTCACACTGTGTCTCAGCCTGTATTTTCCCCGCCAAGAAACAGATATTTCTTTGAGGAACTAATAAACTAGCTGCTTTCTGTGTGTTCAGTGGGCTACATGCTGATGAATACATAAACAGATGAGGAGAGATTTGACCAGTGTTTTCTCCATCTTGGGTATTTTCAAGTGTCCTCTGATGTTCATGCTGACTGCTAGGAATCATTGGACAGGCCAAGGACTCCTTGCTCTCCCTCCTCTACATATCTCCTTCCATTTTTTCCCCAAGATTTCTAATAAACTTTGGAAACCCATACTATCTCATTGACTAGGAAATATGATCATACTCATGTGAATGACTTACTACAATGTCTTCAAACTCTGCTGCCCAGGGAAGTCAAGTTGGCTTTCAACATCAGGGACTCACAAAGGGTTTTCTGAGTCCCCTTGCGCAGCAGCAGAAATTTGGGAAGTGACTTGGGAACTGACACTTCCTAAAATACAGTGCTCTTTCCCTCCTCAGCAATCCATATACTTTATCAACTTTTTGCCTAAGAAGTCTTAGCCAAACAGGATAGTTCAAAGTTGCACGAAGGGGCTGATGCTCAGTCTTCACAGTATTCCGTAATTGGAACAAGCCCTTTTTGTAGACCAAGGAACAAAACCAAGGCCCTGAGACCTTGCTGTTCTGGCATACTTAGAGTCCTTACAATCCTCCACTATCACCATGATCTTTTTCCTTGCTTCCCATTCACCATCTTCATAGTTCAGCACATGGCCCCATGTCTCGGGTATTGCACTCTATTCAAGCTGTGATCTGGATACAGTCAGGTTTTTGCATGGAAAAGATACAGCTCTTCTCACAGACATGAGTGCAGAATTTCAACCCTCAAAGTTGCCTCCACACCCTGTCTTCAAACACCTGTCTGAACTTTCATGACAATACCATTGTTACAAGCCTCCTCCTCTATAGTTATCAGCCATGCACTTAAATGGAATGTGCTGGTTTAAATACAGCTTCTATTTGCATGTCTGTCATTGTACTTCCACAACTAAGCATGAACAAAAGTACTGTTGCTCAGCAGTTAGGAAAACTGATTTTACTAGCACAAATTCTTTTTAAAATTCATTAGAAATCAGGATCATTAAAGTTTTGCAAAATTTTGCACAGCCTGGAAACCTTCTGCAATCACAATGTCGTGTTGGGCAATACAAATCCTATGCAACAGCTTTTGCAACTTTGCTGACTGGTCCTTCCCTCCTCCTGCAAAACTATGCTCCTAGCTCTGGTGTGATGTCTTCAAACAAGAGAGCAGGGAGAGCAGAAGTAGAATTTATGGGTGTAGAAGGGAAGGAGATGGAGCATTTTCCTATAAAAGGCAAATATTTGCATTTTTTTCTTGATAATTATTTCAGAAATAATTCATCTGGTCAAAAAAAGCTGAAAAATACAAGTGCAGAGAAACACGACTTTCTGGACTGCCATCTGCAGCTAAGCAGCAAAACTTGTCCTGGTTTCAGCAGTGCAAACTCACCCAATTACTGACTGTGGGATCAAATCAGTGTAAGACTCTTCTCCACTGACAAAGTCCAAACCTGGAGCACTTGCTTCTCCAAAATGGTATTTTATCTTCTAAATTGAAATTTCTCCCATTTGAAAGAATTTCTCCAGCTTAATACGATGTCACGTTGCTCCCACAATGCTGATTAATACTTTCTTCTGTAGAGTAGGATGGAGACAGACAGTGAGATCCAAGGAAGTGGGATAGGGCTGTGGTTTCCCAGCCATAACAGAGGGCAAATAAGCTGTTCTTCAGGCAAGTTACCAGAAATCAAAAAAGGGAATGGAGAGATCTGCCTTGGGCACAGTGACAGTACAGGGATGGCCTGGGAAGCACAGGACAGTTAAGCACAGGCCAGAGACAACAGTTTAAAACAGCTTTGACTCATCTTTCATCTTAATTTTGAGCTTTCCAGAAGCCAGAGGGGCTTACCAGGGATGGCCCAGTGACACCTCAGCATGATCCCCTCCCACGTGTTGCAGCCCCATGCCACTATGTTCAGCCCAGACACTTCACCCTGAGCAACTTCAATCCACCACACTTGGTCATCTCAGGAGCAACACCAGCCACTTCACTGAAAAAAACCTGGCTCCTCCAGCCGAGCTGGGTTCATACAGAGGAGGCAGTGGCAGCCACCACACAAACACACAGGTGGCCAAAAGGAGCTTACGTCCAAAGAGGATATGAGGTCAGTGCCTGCAACTGGAGCGCTTCTGACAGGCTTATTGGTCGATAAACTCTGTAAGGGGCAAAAACTCTTATCATTCTTCAAAATTATGTCTCCTATAAAGCAATGGTCATGCTAGGAAGATAAGGGGAGGAATGTGTCAGGATCTGATCTTTCTACCTTGTGTTTGAAGCCTGTATTGCTCACTCTTTTCAGACCCAAGGGTCCAGTTTGGCTTTTCAATTAGTAATTCCCTAATCCAGATACAGCTCATAGAATATTTGAGATCCCCTATCAGAATTTAGTGATGTTATCTCACTGATGTCCAATAGTTGTAATAACTTGTATATGTTCATGTGTAGGAGATAAAAGCATTCAGGCACTTAGCAGCAAGAGACTCTTGGACTTGAGAGCATCTCAACAGTCCTCAGTACTGAAACCTCAGAGCTGGAATTCAAACTAAGGTTTTAAAACACTGAACAACTTTAGTATTCTTCTGTTTGTTTCGTTAGCAGGAAAATGCAAGTTCTTTCATGTAGAGTTACTGATAACAGAAGCTGGCTAGTGCCGAATGTCCCGCTGAATTCACAGTGGGGCTTGTGGAACGGGACTGTATAGCAACAAATGCCAACTGCTTAATGTCTCACTGAATTGTAGATTTTTACTGTTTAATAAGAAGGAAAACAGTTAAGGGGGTTTCCACTTAATTTTGCACATGTATAAAAAGCATGGGACTGACACTGACAACATAATTCAGGAGAATTAAATTACTGTTTCACACTCCTTGCAAATCTGAGCCCTTAATAATACCCACATTACCCCCATTTATATTATGCATTAAGATATAATTATTATTTAAAAAAGAAAAGGCAGGTCAGATTTTAAAAGACCTAACACCTTTTTTTTTTAAGCAAATGATTCTTTTTTTCCTCCATGTCTCAAGATTTTCCCCAAAAGGTGTTAATGCATTTCAAAAGAGGAGTGACAGCAGTAGGTTCCTTTGCTGTGTACTTAATTTTTTTTGTATGAGTCTGTGTTTACCATTTAAATTCAAGTAATTTGAATTAGGCTACAGCATGCAGCTTTAAGCAATTCTGCATTGGTGAAACATGAGGAGGCCTTAGTTTGTTCAGGATTCCATCCATCACTGGGGTGGGAGTCACCTTCTGCCACAGTAGGTATGCTCAGCACGGTGCACAATTAATGCCATGGTGTTCTTCTGGATTTATTCAGCATTGCCTTCTGATGGGTTCTGCTCTCAGCAGCTGAAAAGTTACACCAATTTTATACAAACTCCTGCCGTTTCCACCAGCTCACGATTAAAGCGAACTGTCTGCAAGATTAAGCTCTACGGGGAAAAGAACAAGTAAAATAAATGAGAGGGCATCCAGCATCCTGCTAATTATTGTGCTTGTGCATGCACACACAGTCTGTGTGTGGGTGCATACGTGTGTGTATCTGCCTTCTTATTAGCCGCAAAGCCACTACAGAAAGTACTTAATAGTAAAGTGATCCAGGATTTTCCTGCTTCATCTGCTAACATTTTTGCTAGACTTTAACCTGTTGGAGTGAATTATTCTAGGCAGATTTTCCTTCAGGCTGTATACTTAGGGAAATATCCAGTTTCAGACTATTGGTTTGTTTCTTTTTCTAAGAACAAGTTTAAGGAAAAAATATATATCCTAGCCTCATCTTGAAAGGTGCATTTGCTACTCCTGTTCAAATCAACCCAAATCTGACCATGCCTTTCTGAGATCACAGTCCAAGCACAGGAAAGCAGTTAAATTCCTGAAAGAGTCTGTGCTTTCAGGACGTGAGCCCCACTGGGGTGCCTCGGCATCGCCCAGCAGCTGCTGTCCAAGGCTGCTGCTGCTCGGCTGGAGACAGTGACCAGGGCTGGCAGCTGAGTCCCCGCTTGGCTCGCTCCCAGGGATGACACTGCCCTCTTCAGCTAGAGCCAGGGTGGCTGCCCGCGGATCATTGGCTGTGGAGGGGGTGGCAGATGAACCTGTGTCTGTCTCGAAGAGTTTGGGATGCACTTGGGGCTCCAGCGCTTTGGGGCTCCTGTGCTTTCCCTGTCACCAAGCGGCTGTGATGGCTGCTGCCAAGGCTGTGCTAGCACTGAACTGTGGCTAAGTCTAAAGGCTGTGGCTAACTATCAGTTTTCCACAAGGGTAATCAGCAGAGACCTTTGGTGGCTGAAATTAGTGGCACCTCTGGACTACAATCTTCCTTCTTTTTTTTCCACCTGAAAAATTAAGATAACAATGTCCTTTGATCTTAGAGAGGGAAAACAGAATTCAATGCTATTTGTGAGTCACCTGAAAACAATAGCAGTGCCTGCCACCTAAAAGCTGCTGATGGAATTAATAATTATGTATCCAGATCACAGCTTGAATAGAATGCAATACCCGAGACATGGGGCCACGTGCTGAACTATGAAGATAAAACAGAATATTGAAAAGCTGCCCAGCAAGTGATCCTAATCCATCCCAGCCACCTGTGGGTAAAAAATATGTAGCTATATGATGGAGCACTCATTGTAATGTAAACAGAATTCAATTAAGCATGCACAGGCAAACTTGATTCCGGTATTTCCTAAATTCTAAGGGCTTGCTTTTGTAAACAATAATATCCTTTCAATGTGTATTTTTGATCATGATATATGTATATGTCTTGTATACAAATACAGGTATGAATGCACACTTTGTTCCCTCATTTGGCTTTCACCTCACTCTGGAAAACATTATTGCCTACACCTTGTGGGGAAGGGAGGGAGGGAGGGAGGGAGGGAGGAAGGCAGGCAGGAAGGCAGGCAGGAAGGAAGG
>VYZP01032494.1:16136-41217 GCA_013400635.1 Hypocryptadius cinnamomeus
AGGAAGGAAGGAAGGAAGGAAGCTCAACTTGACCTATTAAAGTGAATAGTACAGCTTGTGATCTCCAGTGCTTTAAACAAAGTAAGGGATTTAAAAGAGTGCTTATTTGCATGCTCAGCCTACTTCTCCGAAGCCAGAAATATTACGTGCCTGGACATATACTTACCAACCTGATTATCATAGCAATCTCAAAATCTTGATCACACACTAAATTGGTGCAACTTTCATGAATATCCTTAGGTGTACAGTTGCTGATGCCAGTAATATCAAAGTTCAGCACATCTTTATTTTCCATATGTTGAAGATACCAGGGCAATCACTTTCAGCTGTAGAGATAATTCCTCCTGTGCAATTTTAAACCATCTCAAAAGTTCCATGTTTGCAGCACTCCTAAAAAATCCCCAAATTGGGGTGCTTGGTTTAGCTACTTGGAAATTCAGTCTTGGGAGACATTCAACTCTTGGTTTTGCTGCAGAGCAGCAGTGGCAGATTAGCCATCTGCATCAGAGATGGCCAGCTCTTGTAGCTAAGGCAGCAGCAACACAAAGGGGAACAGTTTGAAAGAATCCAAGTGTAGGACTTCCCAAATATGTAGCTCCACTGATTAAAAATCAGCAAGACATTCACTATTCACTGTCACTGCCACAGTGGCCTTGCTGGGTTTCACAGGTTTCAGAGGAGAGATTTATTCTTGACTTGACCCCACTTGTGTCAACTCTGCAGAATCCTGGTCAAAATGCTGCAGAGCATCTCATTAGTGACCACCCAAACACTGCATGGACATCCTGGGGTGGCTGCTCACAAGGTGTTTATGGGAGAGGACACCTGCAAACATACACCAACCTAAAGTACCACACTTATGGGAACTGAAGAAAATACCATCTCAGCATAATTTTTTTCTTGCAAGAATTCTCTAACCAGTAATGAAATAGCATTAATGAAAATGTTCCATAATAAAAATTCAAAGTCATTACTCTAAACACTGTAATGATTTAGGATTACTAAGCAATTTGCACAAATTAATTGGAGGCAATAAGTTAAATGCAGTTTCCTACTATTTAATCAAGCCAAGCTTTTGGGTCAGGAAGAATTCACACATACCTGTAGCAAACACATCCCTGCCTTGCTTTCCTGATGTTCTCTCCAGCACTGAAACATCCAGCATTTGAAGCTCAAGTGACACATCAGTGCTGGACTAGTGTGCCTGTACTATGCAAATTACTGCCTAGGTAGTTTGTCCAAAGTTTTCCAGTAAAATCTATAACCCAATATGTTTGTGTAAAATCCTAAAGCCCCCTTCATTATTGGGAAGAACAAAAAAAAAAAGGAAGTAGCTTTTCTTTTGGACAGGAAGTAAACCTTACCTAGTAAACACCAGTGAGGATTTATTATCTAAATGAGTTCTTCCCATGGTGAACTTCTTAATGACCTGCCTGCCAATACCAATGAAATCAACCCACCTTTCTTGTTTTGAGCAGCGCCTTTAAATTCCTAATTGGGTCCTCACAGCCATGTACAATTCTTGACCAATCAAAGCTCACATCTCTAACAATTTTAGGCTTTCTCAAACTTTGAAAAAGTGTTCAGTAGATACCTCTAAAATTGGTGAGGGCAATAAAGTTGAAAAAAAATCTAAAAATAGATTTCCTTACTTTATCTGCCTGAAAAAAATCTTGATATACCTGACATAAATGCCACAGATATTTCAAAGGTGAGTTATAGACAATTCGTTCCAAGATTCCTTATCAGACAGTTCATATCCCATGCTAAAATAATGAAAATATTTTTACACCTGAGTAATGAAAGTGGGCAGTGACAACACCTAAAAATCAAGAATATTTTCTCAAGCAGACAACTTCTGATTAAGGTAGAAATTACAGTAGGTTTTAGCTTCACTTTTTATACCTACATATAAATGTTGTCCTTCAGCAAAGGATTAATACATCAGAAGAAAATGAAAATACTCTAATGGTGATACAGGTTGTTTGAAACATAATGATTTTTCTGAGTTGCTAAACTCCTTATTCCATATGTTGCTGTTACAAAAGCATGTATAATGTGAATTAGAGAAAGAAAAGGAGGCTTGTATTCATATCTGGACTTCTAACTGTTACCATTTGAAAGGGCTGTGAGGTACCTGTAGGTGCAACTCATTCTTCTGCGATCAGTGCATTTAGCAGTTTATTCATCTCAGAGAGTTTATTTGTTATTTTGCAGGCTGGACTGCACTGGAACTTTGTGGCTGTTCTCAGTGGAGCTTGATTTCCTGCTGTCTCTCTTCATCACCTTTCTCCTTTTGTAGATTCCCCTGCCATTCTCCTGCTTGTATCTCTGAACAGTGGGCATGCTTTTCATTTTAAAAATTACTCCTACTGTGAGCTCACTTAACGGGGTTGGACATCCATGATTTTTCTCTTCAGTGGGTCTTTCTGCTTTTGATGAAAGAGCTCAGGTCAGGTGTGTCCTGGTCATTGCTGCTTCCATCCAAAATGAACTGCATTTATCCTTTTTTTCCCTGCTGCCTCCTTGTCTCATTGGTTTCGAAAAAGCCAATGTCTCTGGTAGGCTGTACATGCAGATATTTTTTAATTCCCACTCTCCACCCAGGAGACCTACATGCACACAGCATTCACAGCAAATACCTGCTGGGCCTGCTAGCCAGCAGCACTGAGACATCAAATTGGAGGTCCTGTGCAGAGAAGCATTTCCAGGCTCAGGACTATCCTGGAGACACTGATGTCACTAGTTTTTGGGCTCCTCACCACAGCACCTGGGTGCTTCCTCTGCAAGGCAGCTTGCTTCTGACAGCCCCTATGGTGGCACTTCTGGCAAGGTGTTGCATTGTAGCTCCTCTGCACAAAATTTCCTTTGATGCCCTAAAGAAACATCACTGCTGGTCTTAAGAAGCAGTATCACATCTCAAATGACATCTTGTGGCCATTCTTCATTGTGGTATATCAGGTAGTTAAAACTGGCAAAATTGTTATTGTTTTTTCTACCCATTCTACCTACCACTCAGTGCCACTCTGGTAGTAACTACAGCGTGGTAAAGCTGTAGTTATCTGTGACTAATTTTAATTCTGCTCTTTTGGCCCTTCTTTCATTCACTGCAAAGTCCAGCATGTTCCTTAGTCAGTATTCAGTTGTTCCTCCTCAGCCTAGCATGCTTGCACAGGATAAAATGCTTGATGCATTGCATCTCTCAAAAGAAATATTGGAGCCTTGGAGCAGAGATATTATCCTTTCACCCCATCTTTTACTTATTCCATGAGAATGCTATTTCCAGGGGGGTACTACAGTGTTCTTTAAAATGCATACATGTGGGTTTCATTGCAGATCTTTCAAAGTCTGGTACATGCTCCTGGGAAAGCAAAGGTCTCACAGTGAGTACAGTGCACAGAGATCACTGTGATTAGGCAAGTTTCATTCCTGGGTATTGAGAGCTCTGGACTGTAATGCCCAAGTCCTAAATAGGAAATTAAAATTACAGTAGCAGTATGCCAAGTGGAAGTCTTTAATTCTCTTAGATATCCTCCTACCGTTCCTGTGAATTTATTTTCTTTACAAAAAAAAAAAAAGAAATCTTTTCTAGCAATTAGAAAGGTGAAGTAAAATTAGAACATGGAAAATGAAGGTTAACAGAAGAAATCTCAAATAATAGTTCCTTCCTTTTCATCCTCATGGAACGAAGTGTTTTTTCAGGATGAAGGTGAGGGATTATTACAGCCCTTGTTTGCACAAACATAGGTGGAATAGCATGGGTAAAGCCCTCTTCCACAGCCCTAGAGAGATGTGAGTTCAGGGCTTTCTGCCCAGGCTTAGACAACACCTCTCCTAAATAATGTTCTTTTATGGGAAGAGAGTTGACAGCAACATTATCAAACACCTCACAGTATAGTGCAAAGAAATAAACTTGGAACTGTGAATTCTGTGTTACTTGTCACCTCCAGGCCATACATTCAGACAGTTCTTTAGCTTATCCATTGGCTTCTGAAGGGTCAAAATTAAAGTTGGATGTTTCCACCACATTAACAACAACATTAGAAATTTTGGTGTGATTTAAGGGCATCTAGCCGTGCTCTCTGCAGGCCTAGGATGCAAAATTACAATATTTTGTCTTTTGTACACCAATCACATTAAAAGTAATATTGCTGTAGTGGCACTATTTTTGAAACCTTCTACTAGAATGGCTTGGGACCACAGACTCCATTATCAGGCTTCTACATTACTCAGGAGGAAGTAACTACAAATCTAAAGGTATGAGTTGTACTGGGGACAAGATCAGAAGAAGAAAAGCCTCTATTCTTCATTGTATTCTCAGCTGGTGACTTTAAACAGCACCCATGGTAAGGGATCACTCCCTGGGGCTCCATGGTGTGTGGGAGAAAGAAACATGTCTGAGGATACACACTTCAGAGAAATAGCAAGGAGCCCTTTGGGACCACAAATTCATGAGCTGAACTCACCTGGATGATACTGGTACAACCTCCTTGGATCTTAACCACTGGCACAAGGTCACGGAAAGTGAATAGTTGCACTTTGCATGTTAGCACTGAAATTTGCTGCTCTGAAAGGATCCTGTGAGAAGTGATGATGACAAGGTATAAAGCTTATTTTGAAAAGCAAGGGATTTTTGAAATCTAGGCTAGAGGTTATGACAAATGAGAGTGATATCAAGATTCAACAGCTACAGAAAGATAAGAAAAGCTGAAGATGTGATAAAAGAAGAGAATTGTACAGTAGGAAGCTGACTGCTAGCATTGTACCACATGAGGAAGCTAAGAATACTTACTGCACAAGTAAAGTTACAAAGTATAAGGAAAAAGTAGCTTAGTGCTCTTCAAGTCAAAGATAAAGATGGTGTGCATGATCACAAATTATACCATTCCTTCTTGGAAACAAGATTTAGTGGAGACTTTTTAATAAGTCTGCTCTGGAACATTCTTCTAAAATAAGCATAGAAAAATCAGGTTGTCCTGTTTTTTTTCAGAGGTACTCTTGTCTTTTTACAGAAAAGCTTTACTTGTCCTTCCACAAATTGTTATTGTCTGTCATTGGCCACTACCATTTAAAAAGCAGCATGTTTCTCTTAAGTGCTTTTTGTTCACAGAGCACCTTGAACCTAAAAGAAATGGAGACCTTTAGAAAGCTAATGGAAGTTTAAGGAGCTCAACACCTGTGAAGAAAAGTCTCTGGTTTTCTAGTTTCTCTCCACTCCCTTTTAAGCTACCTTTAATAAAATAATGTTGAATTGCTCAAAGTAATGTACACACACAGGACCCTGGCTGAACAATGCTTCTCCTCTTTTGTTTCTGATGTTTATGACACAGCCCTTTACTTTTGTTTCAGAAAGCTGAGAGGCAAAAGCAAGACTTACTGTAACAACACAGTAAAGACAGGAACATAAAAAGCTGTATAACAGATTCAAAATAAGCAGTCACCTGATGACTGTTCCATTCCTGGATTTATGCTGAAATATGAGAGAGAGTGCCAATGCATTTGTTGAATGCATAAAATCTATGAGGCTGTCTGTCAGGTGGGAATCAGTCAGGAAGCCTGGAGCAAGGATACCCATAATTATGCCGTCAAAAAGCTTGCAATAAGCAGCAGAATATTTTATTTGCCGTCAATCCTACAAAAAGTCTTTTATAACATCTGTGTCAGCAGATTCCAGGTCCCAAGAGGTGCCACATTTTGAAAGCAGCAGAGAACTCAGTAAGGGTTCGAGTTGTGTTTGCAAAGTACATAGTGTGGAAAATGTCACCTTAATGAAGTTGTAGGCGGCAAAGGATATTTCCGTTTCGCCTGTGTTTGAGGCATTGTTTCTCAAGGTGAGCTGGACTTTCATGTTGATGATGCTCATTTAATTTTCATTGCTAGTGATTCCCGTTATCTAATACTTGTACTTCAATAGCAGCTGAAGTCTTTGAACAGCCCCCTCTCACCCTTGTGCTCCTCAGTGTGTAAATGCATAAGAAAAGTCACCTCTCCTAATGTGTTAAGCTGACACAGAAATCCTGGGAGAGGATGTGCTGATGGGAGCTGCACCATACAGTCATTTCTGCCAGCAGAAACCCACACCAAAACTTCCACACAGGGATGATGTCAGTGTTTACAGGCTAAGGCTCTTCCCATGAGCTGCAACACCATGGCATACCGACATCGCCTCAGGGTACAAGCTGGCTCATGTCTGCAAGTGTACACCCATGTCACATCCTTCTGCACATCCAGTTCAGGAACTAGCCCAAAGGAAGGCAGTATTTCATAATTAGCCATGGCTGCTGAGAGGCTTTACCAGAGTAGAGTGCTCTAACACAGCCAGGAAGTTCAGTTATCAGTGCTATTTACAGGAACATTGTTTTTGGCACACAAGACAGACATTGCTCCTTCTCTATCTGATATTACAAGGTGCATCCATATTAGTAAATAAGGACCATTCTCCAGCCCTGAGATCCACTGGCACAGCACTGCTCTCATTTGTATGGTTACATTTCTTTGCTAAATGGGGGGGTCACATCTGACCTGCAGTCAGGCAGGTTCTTAGCCTGTGCTAGCCCTCGGGCTGTGTCTGAAACCTAGGAGGGATGATAACTGACACAGGTCAAAACCACATCAAGGACCTTGTAATGTAAATTCCAGTATGAATAATCCCAGGCTAATATGCAGACCCATACCCTGGCCTGGCTCACTGCCATAGACAAAGCTATATAATATCAGTAGCTTAAAAATCTGAACTTTTCATTTTGGTGACTGTAAATACAAATATCCCACCATACCTCAAAGAAGTTGGAAAACAGCTCACCATTTGCTCACACTCTGAGTACTCGTATCTCTTAATTTATTTCTCCTGCCTTGATAAACCATTCTGAGGTCAATAGTATCAAATTCAGCTAAATTGTGCCATAAAGCCTCTCTTATGACAATTTGTAGTTACAATGTGATTATCTTAATATTGTCTCTGATGAGTCTCTTTCATAGACAGAGGTTTTGATTGACTGTATCTGTGCCTAAAAAGAAAAAAGAAAAAAAAAAAACCATGCCTTGCTGAAGCTTTTTTTCACTGACTGTTTCATATGGTGCCTGCTTTACTGGAGTTCTGTAAGTGGTATGTGAAGCAAAAGATCCTGCTTGTCAGTCTGCTTCACAGATCCACTGAAAATAAACACATCAGACACTGAGCTGAGCTAATGGCACACTTGCTACTGGTTGCTCATTTTGTTTTGGGTTAATGTGGTGCTCCTGCACGTACCATCTGGAGAGGGGAAACAGATTTAATCAAAAATAAAAATAGCTGGTTTAGGCTTAAGTTTTTCTTTCGTACTATGAAGTGCAGGAAGGGAAAATGAAAGGGTGTCATTTGCTGTGACCATTGAATAGAATAAGAGCAGTGAATGCCAGCAGGTCTGCTTCTCACCCATGAATCCAGCACTTCATTTGTTTGGGGGAAAAAGCTCTGCACACCTTTCCACTGAACCTCAGCAGTGCTTCTCAGTATAAACAATAGCTCATATTGTTGAGGAGGCTTATCGAGAAAGTTATGTCAGTAATGATGGGGATTTTCAGCTGGCATTCTCCGGGATTTGTGAAGCATTTGCTGCCGGTAAGTGTGCTGATAAGCTGCTCGCTGATTAGAATATTCTATCTGCAGTGCAATCGAGCTTCTGTTTCCCTGACATGTCTCCTCTGTGTCTTAAAAATACCAGAAGCACATCAACAGCTTATCACAAGAAACTATATGAATTCAGAACATGATTCTTTTGCAAGATCGTTCAGGTTAGGTGTCAGCACAGACTGAAAAAACAAGGCACTAGCAAAAGGTGAACATAACAAGCATATCTCATAATCTTTCAGTTGTTATAGCCCTCATTCTCTCATTCCTGCACTTTTTGAGTATTTGTAGCCTTCACTATTCTGGTGTCTGCTTTTGACTGCAGGCTCCTCAGGGCAAGCGTGCCTTTGTGTCAGTAGTACACTCTACCCATTAATGGCACTGCACAGGCAGTAATGAGCAAGCTCATCACAAGCAGCCGCAAATCCAAATATCAGCAATAGCCTGGATGCTCTGCTCTGTATCGAGATGCTTAAATCAGGATCACCTGATAGCTTATCTGAATAATCACACAGGGGACCTGTATGTTTAACAAGTCTAATGCAAATCCAACAGCAGTCATGCAGGAGACTTTCCCATCCCCATCGTGGCATCTAATGATAGAAGAGCCATAAAGGACTGTAGTGATGACTCCCACAAGGAAAGCTGACATGCCTAAAACAATCAGCACTGTCTGGGTTCACTCAAATATTGTGGTAGACTGTGGGCTCTCAAAAACTTCACTTCTTGTTCTCTTAGCAGATGTGGAGAAGGCCAAGAAGAAATAGATGTGCACACCAACACACATTTGGCACTTGTCAATGTTGTTTAGAGTTCCAAATACAAACTGTCACCAGTGTTGAAACCCTCATCTCAGGAGCTAATAGGTGCTCACGGTTAGGGCTTTCACTCTTTTTTTTTGTTCTAAAAGCTCTTAAAATTGGTAGAATTTTGCTTCAGAATTGAAACTGTTATAATATCTTTGTAGTGTCTAGCAACTGAGCTTTCCTGTGTTGTCTTAACAGCAAATGTCTTCTCTGCGCTTGCCATGTGTGTGTACAGAAAAACAGACTGACTCAGCCAGATAGCTATGGTTTCAGTTTTATCTGCTGTACTTTATCTGCTATATTTATATTTTAAATAATTTATGTAATTTGTGATATATTCAAATTCTCCGAAGCCTGTAGGGTGAGAATACCCCTCACTCTCTATCTCTGAGAGTACTGAAGTCCTAACTCAGATACGTGGAATAGCCATGGGTTATGTTGTAATTCAAATAATCTCAGATCAGTCTCCTCTTTGTCTTTTCCTTCAAGCAGAGAGACCTTGGGCCAGTCCTGGGAGCAGTGAAGAGGATTTCCCGTGCCAGACCAGGAGGGATAGCCCCTACGTTGCAGCAATCTGGAGTGAATTCCCTTCTCTTCCCAGCCCCTGTGCAGAGCTCGGATGAGCAAGCTGTCCTGCCTGTTGCCTCCAGCCAGGATATGAGGAACACACAGACAAACAGATACCCTGATATGAGGGGCCCACAACCAGAGCAAGACAGAGCCTATTTCTGTCTCAGTATAAACTCAAATTTGTTTTGTATTTTTGTTACGGAAACTTCCCCAATGCTGGCAGTCGCAGCCACACCACCTGAGCTAGGCCTGAGCTCCCTTCATGGTGTCTGACAGGTGCCCTGCTTGACTCCCTGTACTCACCACGATCAGTCAGGCCAGGATTCCTTACCAGTTCGATCCCAGGTTTCCCAGAACAGTGTCTCAGACATCCCAATCCTTAAAATAATTTAGTCATGGTGCAGCAACAGTGTGAGCTCGAACTGGTGCCTCTGAGGAGGGACCCTGAACACAGGAATCCCTGGGTTTTTAAACTCTTACAGTCAGTGTGAGTGAGTCTGGGGTCTTCCAGCTGAGTCCTCAGCTCCTGCCATGTCTCTGTGTGTTTCTGTCTCAGTCTATGGGGCAGAAGGAATCTATGTCCCTTCTGCCCTTTGTTGGGCACCAGTTTACGGTCCCTTGCCTGGGGCTCCAGCCATCCAGAGCTCAATCTGCAGCTCCAACTGCAGCTGCACCCCAAGCCACCTGCACTAAATGTATTCTTCAACATTTTTTTTCCCCTCAGACTGCTTAGGCCAAAATTTCCATGAATTGCAATACAAATTTCTGTTGCATAAAATATTCGGGGTCTGACCTATCACTGTATGTCCGTCAGAGTATTTGTGCAGAAAAAACATTCAACAAGGCATGTCAAACCCACTTTTAAAATATTGGTTCTGTTTTTGAAAAACTTTTGAATAGGCTCCGTTCTAGTGCCATGGAGATAAAAACCTTCCAATAAGTTTTTTTTTCCTCTGTGAAAAGTTTGTTTCATTTAGCTAAGAAGACCTTAGAGCCCCATGTATTTATTAGTGTATTTATTAATGGCAAGCACCTGTACCTGCAGCAGAGCTACAACAACAGCACCGATACGCCCTGAAGCAATTTAGCACAGCCAAAGTAAGGGGGAAGACATGTCATCCTGATTGATATGTAGACTTTTTTTGTGGGAATAAAACTAGGACACCTTGACTGCACAAGGAACTTTACATACTCAGATTTTCTCCCTCTGATAAACACTTTCACCTACTCAGTGGCTATAAGGAGAGTTTGGGCTGTTCTCCATATGCTTTTCTCATCTCACCTGAGGTCTGGAAATACCTATGGAAAATCTGAGGGGCATTGACCTAGGTATAAAAAGAATTCCTAACCATCAAATCCTTTCTTCTCTTTGCTTTTAATTGTAAGATCAAGGTCACCTTTCCATTTATAATTTACCCATACATTTGAACAAAAAAACCCTTTTATTTTCTAGAAAGCAGAGGGCTAAGCCCACACTAGTGCTGAAATTCTGCTTCCAAAATGCAGGTATTTGTAAGCCCTGTTCCTTTTACTCCAAAGCACCTGCAGGCTGTGTGTATTTTACAGATCAAACATCACCTTTTTCTGGTCCAGTACTGACTCTGACTAATCCAAAGAAGCCTCTCTCCAAGCCTCAGTGAGTGGCTCAACCCCGACTCAGACAGGAGCACAGTCAGGAGTCCCAGACTTAGTGCTTGCTGCAGTGGAGGTACCCCAGGGATTTTCTACCAGGGAATCAACTGAGTTGTTACTATTACTTACCTGCACCAGAAGGGATGAACCCCTTGCACTGCCTGACAGGCTCAAGGATGTCCTAACCCTGGCAGTTTGGACTGTCTCTCAAGCTGGGTTTGGACTAACTCTGCTCTGGGCAAGTTGTGTTCTGTACAGAATAATCAAATACTTGTTGGAAATGGGAGAAGGAAAGGTGGAACTTGATGCTCTCTTCACATGATTCAGCTCTTCTTTGAAAGCAGAAAATATGCAGTCTGAGATCCCAGTTATCTATGAAGTATTTAGTAGTCAGTACCAAAGAAGAGCTTGGGAGCAAGGTACCCAGAGCGTCCTGCTATTTAGAAGCTCGAACGTGCTTTTCACATTAGCCTATCTCCAGAAAGGAAGAGCCTTCCTGAATGCATGGAGCCTTCCTGAAGGCTTCCTAGGGACAAACATTCTTTAGACATGTGCACTGTTTGGCAGTGTTTACTGTTGCCTATCTTCATCTTCTCACAGCAGGGAAGAGAGACACAGAGTCTCCTTGGACTCCACCTCGAGGCAGGCACATCTTTCCATGTGCTGGACAGGAGTGTAGCACAGATGTTGGGAATGCAGCAAGGTGACTAGGAACAAGGCTGTGATCCCCAAGCACACTTTCTGCCACCAGAAGAATTTCTTATAGTGCTCTGAAAGCCTGTCAATGTTATGTCCATTTTATGAATTCTGGATAATATTTTTATATTCCATTTTTCCTGTCCATATGAGGTGATTATTTCTAAACCCACATGACCATCAGTATATATTGTCATTAATTAATATTAATGCAAATTGCATTCAAGGCAGTTACCTGAAAACTGCAACATCACCACGCACACAGCAATCATTTTTAAAAGAATAAAGGGCTTTTAGCTTCAATCTCATCGAACCAAAATTACTTGTCTACAAAATAGATACTATGTTTCAGAAAACATAATTGCACTTGCAAAACTAGTTACAAAAAAATAGAGTTGGGTTTTTTCACAATGACCACATGAATTTAGTTCTTGTTTTGTGAATTGTTGGCAAACTGTATAAATTTTTTTTTCACCTCAATGCAATTCACTGCTAGAATCTATTTGTCATATAATCCAAGCATATATTCTTGATTTATAGTTTGTTCAGAGAAATTTATGGCAGCACTCAACATTCTTTGTTGAGCTGTATTGGTTAATATTGATTGATAGTGCATATCAGATGATAGTTTTCTGTTGCCTGATTAGATGACATTCTTAGAGAAAGAGTATTCTAATGCCAGTTCTAATGCTTTTTAATCCCAAAATTACTTTTGATGAGAATTCTCTTGCAATCATTCAAAATGTCACTAGGTTTTCACCTATCACTCTTGCCAGCTAACATGTATCATAGAGTATTCAAACAAGGAAAAATTTTAAAAAGTGAGCAAGTACATCTGAAACAAATTCTAATGGAATATGATGAATTTTTCACCTCCAAAAAGAAGCCCAAACTTATTCACATCATTGTACACACTCATAAGTTGAAGATTTCTAAACTCGGGATTTAATAAGTCTCTAAAAAATCCCCATAGGGGGATCAACTTCCTCTCCAAGGAAATAATATTTTTAAGAGAACTATTCCTGAGCATACAGAGGCTTAAACAAATCAGCGCCCCACAGTTTTCACCCCAGAAGCAGAGAGTAGGACGTGAGGACTCCCTGTATCTTGAACCCCCTATCCAACGCTACGTTGGGAGGGTGCGGGAATTCTGCCTCAGGTCGGGATGCACCGCGAACACGCGTGTTTGGGGCGCTTTAGCAAAGCTCAAGTGTCAGAGTCGGATCGGAGGCAGCCCACCAGGGCACCTGCGGCTCTGCTGCCGGACCGGCCGCGCGGGGCGGGCCGTGGCGGTGCGGGCAGTGCCATGTGGAGCGGGGCGGCGCGGGGCGCTGCGGTTAGGCCCGTGGCAGTGCGGGCGGTGCGGTGCGATGAGGACCGTGGAGGGGCGTCGCGGTGCGAGCAGTGCGATGTGGAGCGGCGCGGTGCGGGCAGTGGATGNGCCGCCCTCAGGGCCCGGCGGGGCTCAGGTGCGTCTCGGGCCGTGTGGCTTCGCGCACCGTCGGTGGCGGGTCGTGTCGGGGGATGGGTGCTGAGCACTTGGCCCGCAGGACTGGGCCAGGCTGGCAGAAGGAAGCTTCTAGAGTCACAGTCACCTGGAAAACCGTCACTCAGGAGCAAATGGCATAGGAGCCTTGTCACGGAAACACAACATCCTTTCTCCTCAGGGCGGGAGGGGGGCCTGCCTGAGTTCACATGCTGGACTTTGTCAGCTAATGATGCCAGACTCGGAGTGGGGCTTCAACAAACCAAAGGATTGGAGGAAAGCATCCTATGAAAGGGCAGTCATTTGTTGACCAGTCAGGCGCATGAGAAAAGTGAGATGAAAGACTGCTGGAGGTTAGTCTGTAATCAGATGTTTCACATGTTGTTTGTACAGCTGAACCGTGACAGCTCCCTGATTTGCCACTGCCCTTGGGTTGGATTTTTTTTCCCCCTAAATTTAAGTTCCTTTCCTCCAGTTAAAATTACCTTTGTTTCCAACACAGGCTCTCCATTCACAAAGAGTAAAGTGTAGTTTCTCAAGGGACGCCAAAGGTACTTGTTTTACCCAGTGTCAGAACTTTTATGTCAGGCTGAAAGCAACTGCTAACTTTTTGAGGCCAGCCCAACACTGCTGCTGCATGGGTTATCCTTGGCATTCAGCCAGAGTCATCCTCCTAGAGGATGGGCTTCTGCAGCAGTTCCCTCTGAAAGGCCTGATAAGCTGTAGAAAAATTGCCAATATCCAAGGACATCCATGTGCTGTGCTAGAAGCCATATGCTGTGGTTGTCTCTGTGCAACAGTTCACTGTCCCTTTATAGCCTTTTGTGCTTTAAGAAATCTGTTGTCATGGGCTTCTTCTCTCAACTACCCTGAGCCTTCTGCCAAAGATGTCCCTGTTCTTGACTCTAGGCCATGGCTTCCTGCCCATCTAGCAAACTTCTTAAACAGCTCCTCATTTTCAGGCATTTTTTTTCTGCCTTTTATCCACCTTCTGGTCAAATTCTCTTTAATGTTCATTAAGGATGAGAAGTTTGTTTCTGTGAAGCTCCAAATATAAATATTACTAGTTAGAACTGTCTTTTGTCCATAATGAATGTAACCAGATCACATAAGCCTTGATCAACAAGGCTTATGTATTTGTAGTCCTAGTCTTAATGTTAGAATGAGTCTCCAAAAGGAGATTGCTGTCACATGCAATCTCCTTTCGTGGAAAGAAAAAAAGTTCAGTCTCTAAAACTTCTAATGTTTTACTATCAATTGCATGAGATCTTCCAAACTTAAGTTCTCTATAATAATGCAATTTTTATCCTTCAGTGCAGACAAATGCTTTAGGAATAATTCATCCTACTTTCTGGTTTGATTTAGTGTTTTGTAGCAGACCTCATCACTTCATTACTCCTCACTCCCTCAACTCCTTTCTGGAGTTTATCATTTGCATGTTTTCACACTCCTCCAGTTACTGATCATTGTAAAGGGGGTAGTGCAGGGTGCCATCCCTCCCCCTCAGTCCTTCCTACAAGAACTATGCACTGATTTCAAAGATTCCATTCACATGAATCACCCTGTTAATGCTCTGCAATGACAGCTACATCAGACTTCCTCTCATCAATGAGAATTTCCGAGTCCTTTAGCACAGTAACTACCCAGCTATTATTTACACATGAGCTATTCACTTGCTCTTCTTCCCAGCCAGCTCCTGCACTGCTCAATATAAATGTGACTACCTAAGGCTGAACTACATTTTGCTTCCTAGTATCCTTCATCTTTCACTCCCTCCTAGTTGCTCTCCTGTTCAGACTATCCCTTTCCTCTCTCTTGTTATGTTTTCTTGTCTGGAGGGGAAAACAGTGCAGCCCTGAGGCATGATAGCTGCTGTGGGAGAGCAGCTCCACAGCTGGCAGGGAAGAGCTGTCTGTGTCCCCACCTGAAAGTTTTGGGAGGTTTCCTGACAGCAAAACTGGTGCATACTCTGTTTGTCAGTGCAGGGCAATGCCTATAGATGTGTTTTCCTGCTGAGGCTGAGTGTTGTGCACAGCACATTTGGCTATGCTGGACTACTCCACTGAGAGTAAAGCCCTGGGAGTGCAGTGTGGCTCTCTGTATCCTCGGGAGAGGTTCCAGTTGCAGATGTCAGACTCTGCCTTGCATTAGGCAGTGAATGGGAAGAACGTGAATGTCTCAGCTGGTTGCAGCAGCTTCTCCATCACGTCCCAGGACCCAGAGTCCTCCCTGCTACTCTGGGCTGCCAGCAGCTACCTCTGAGGCTGCCAGCACCAGCACTTGGCTCTACTTCCAGTCTTTGTAGTTTCTGCTCAGGAGCCCATGGGGGAATTAAGCCCTAATACAGCACTGCCCAGGGCTAAGCAGCATGATGCAAAATTATCAATTTGCAAATACACATTCAGCTAGAAACCACTTGGGGTTGGAAGCATCCCCTGGGGAACTGTGGAGAGTGTGTAAAGCTTACATCCGGCATAAGCAAGCGATGGCGGAGCTTGCAGGGAGCCTCAAGGCAGCTGAGTAGAGAGGGATCAGGGACTAATCATTAGAGGAAAAAGACAGTAGGACAGACCTGTGCAGAAGACCATGGAATTCAGTCAATCAACCCAATTTTGGGAGAAAAAGGCTTTCCTTTCCTCACATCCTTCCACTTCTGCTGCTGTCTGCGCAAAAGAGATCAGAAAGGCTGCCACCTCAGCAGAGGCACATTGAACCTACAGTGCTTAAATTTTGCAGTTTGTGAATCCCAGAGGATTTGTGACATGTGTGCCTGCAATTTAGCCCAAGCAGCACAAGCAGAGCAAGAATAAACACGGCAGGTGAGTGAGAACTTCTTGGCTCTACACACATCTTCTGTGCTGCTGGGCTAAACAGGGTCTATATGACTCCCTAGGAACCTGAGTCACGATGAGATCCACAGAAAATGGTGTTTTGGAGATTGCTGGGTAGGCTATTGAGCTGTCAAAAAGGCCACCTTTCAAAGTGATACCCATATCTGCTTCCTTGGCCACCTACGTGTTGGCTTTTGGTAGCTGGTACTATATAGGTAGGGTATGATCAAGACTCAGCTAGTGCCTGAGGGACATTACTTCACTTTGAGCTCCAGGAGTGTCAGCACAGACTCTTGGATTGAATTTGACACTTTGGATCCTAGCTGTGGTCTATTATATTCACAGGAACTTCCTTGAACTACTCAGTGGTATATTAAAGTTTCATTTAAAGGTTTATTTTAGACTCACATTGAAAATATTTAAGCATTCAGGAAAATTCCGAATTCATTCATTTCTCCTGTTCTGGCTGTAAGTCAGCTTTTCTGCAGTGGGATTTCCAGAGCCTTATTATGTTTCTCTCCCTTCTTCTCTGTGCTCATTTGACTGAAGCAGATTCCCAACTCCACATTTACATTTTTCACTTCTTTAAATAGAGACCCATTTGCCTTTAATTAGCTTCACAGATTCACTGAGTCTTCTGTAAATGTACGCAAACATCAGCAATTAGTAAGTCCTCAGAAATCTCCAAGAGACTTTTGGATAATCCAGACTGTGGATTCAAGGCTATGATGAATGAGTGGATGATAGTTGGTGGTGGGATAAATCCTATGGCCTATCATCAAATTGTTTTGTATCCTATAGTGGTTTTAGTGGGTTGGCTGACCAGAAGGTTGTTTTTATGGAAAGGACATATCTTCACTAGACACATGTGCCAATATTTCTTGAAGACTTCCTAGTGAAAAAAAATTAAAGCCCTAGACTTCTCCAGAGGTAGATTTGTTTGTTTAGATGTTTTCTGTGGTCTCTGACTTGGAAGATCCAAGAGAACAGCAGTTATCTCCTAAGATTTCTGAGGATGAAAGCATGGCTTTGTATTGATGGAGACGGAGAGGGGAGACCTTTGGGCTCCACTGCTTCCTGATGGCAGTGAAGCATAAGGGTCAAACAGGCAATCAACATTCCACTAATTTTTTACAGCTGAAAACAGTCTGGATCTTTTAATCTAAGTGACTTTGTAGCTGGTCACTGTCCTCTTCTGGGCATCACACAATGGAAATAATAAAGACACTTTCAGAGAGCATGTTAATTAGCACCCACTCATCTTTCAGCAAAGTAATCTTTTATGACTTCTGCTTTGGATACCATATTCTGCCCCACATCTTCATAAGATGCAGCAGATCTCAGGTTGGTCTACACCTGCACTTGGATTTCAGATCACTTTCAGAAGTTGGCTGTTAACAGGCTGCTCTCAAACTTGGGTCTGGAGCTATTTGTTACTGTCCTGCTGCAGGACTGAAGTTTTAAATAATGAATGTACAACAAAACACACACATATTCTTGGATATATGCAAAATAAATGCAGAAAATACCTGACATTTTCACTGTAATATGACATATGTGAATAGCACTCTATGATAAGATATCTGTGTCTGGTTAAAACATGCATTTTCCCCCACAATATTATCCTAGTGTTTGATAATTCATTTTAAGAGAAAAATATGTCAAGTGAATTCAGATATGCTGAATATTTGCATCTGAGCACCTTTGTACATAAAAGTCCTTCCAAAGCCCTTGAATATAAATTAATCTAAGTTATTTCCATAACACATTGAACCATTATGCCATTGAATGAAAAGCTCCTCCTAAAGTTGTCAATTTATGTTTCTGGTTGTATAACAGGAGCACAATCATACTGCAAAAGTTTCCAAAGCAGGAATACTCACATACAGTGTGCTGTATGTTAGCCCAGTCTGAAATGGATTTTACTTACTCTTGTGCTGGTAAAACTGTACCTTGCTGTAAATACTTCTGCAGTGGTGGAGAATTTCTTTTAACCTCTTTATTATCAGTCATATAAAATTCAGAAGAGAGACTATTTCTGAATTTTCCCATCCAAAACAATAATCCTGTCAGGCTTATCAGTAAATATTCTGAACATTGCTCTAAGAAATTACCTGTGACACCTGCAGTATGTTCTCACATATAAGGAGCAATAACATTGTCACTAGAAGCAATTTATTAATAGTGCTTCTTGTAATGCAGAGTTATATTTATTACAGTTTTGTGCTACACTCCTATCTATTAGTCTAAAACCAAAAGCAGGAAAGTTACTTAAAATATATCTCTAGTTGAAATCATCTTCATTCTTAATTATTAAATGCAGTTTTCAGAACAACAATGCAAACTTTGTTTATTTTATAGCCTCCAGGGCTATCCTGTCAGGAGTTCAGCCCTGGTACATCAGGTTAATCTACTTGTAGGTCCTAGGGATGAAGAAAATATAGGGAACTTTGTTTCAATCTGCCAGCACCAGGCCAGATATACTATTTTGTCCTGTGACCTCAGCTCTGCTATACAGCTTAAGAAGCTGAGATTAGGACTTTGTGAGTGTTAGGAGACTTGGGGAAATGGCAACTTTCTAAACGTTTATTGATTAGTTGACTTTAACCTTGCTTCCTGCAGATTCTGTTTAAATTCCTGATAAATTTCTTTCCTCCATTAAATTTGGTTCTCTGCTGAGACATCTTTTCTCTTTGAAGATTTATGTCACTTATTTGACTGTCGTTTACTTTGTTGTTCACTCACTTTATTACATTATTTGGAGCTTTTTCTACTACCATTAAGTCTGCAAAGCCTCATATTCCAGACCCATCTTCAAAGATTAATTCTTAAGGCAAGTGAAAAATCCTACTGTCTGGAAAGTCATTCAACCAGGACACCAAAAACTATTCCAAACTTACCACTTAAACAAGACATGATAAATTCTTCCATCAAGTGTCTAAGGAAACAGTTGCCTCCTTTTTGAGGGATGTAGTAGCATGGTCCAGGTTAAATATCTAACATTTACCCTTTTTTCATAGTTACCAAAAACATTATGTTGCTAACTTTATAAATAATCCCTGCTGGGAGCCCAAGAGGGGTCTCCTGGGAAAAGCTGAGAGGGTGAGAGGCTGAGGAGTAATGAATCCAGCAGACCTGAAAGCAGAGATTTGCCAAAGCAGTTTTGGAGGCAGCTGCACAAGAGCCAAAAGACCAGTTCTTGTCTCTCACTTCTGGATGTAGGGTCAGCAATCTCAGCAATGCTGCCCTCAGGGTTTGACTGTGATTCCACTCTTCCACTCTTTGAGTCATTTGGGACACTCTGTACACTCTTTCCTATCATCCCACTCCAGGTCCTCCTTACCAGGAAGTTGCCCATCCCCACATCTCTCCTCTCCAGCCATGGAATCAGGACTGCAATCAGCTTGTCTTCGCAAAGGGGATATGAGGAAACGCAGTTCTGTTGCATTAAAGCCCCCAATAGTCACTGTTTTACCAAGAGTCTTCTTCTTCAGTCTCAACAGTCTTCTTACTTATCTTTGTATTCATCAATCTTTTGGCATAAACCCATTTGTATGAAAACTGTCTTACATGGGCCAGATGGCCTTTAAGCGTATTTTAGTATAACTGCTGACAATCTGGGTAACGGGACAGAAATTACACTCCTTTTCACATCTCCTATCAGTGCATCTTAATGATGTAAGGCTCCTAAAAAACACCTATGATCAGATGGAACAAACTTGGTAAGAGTTTTCTGAGGAAAAAAAAAAAGCGTATTCATGAAGAGGAGCAAGGTGCATGACACCAAAACTGTGAATCATCTATCATTGCTTCTGGTAAGCTTTCAAAAAAGGAATCGAAATTGGGCTTACTTTTGCACAAAGATTTTTCATCCAGCATCATGTGCCAGTCCCCAGGCTACATCATTGCAAAAAAAAAAAAAATCTGACTATCAAGTGTTACAAATATCTTAAATCAGGATAAAAATATTTTGAAAGGTATCTTTTTCCTAAAACCTAATCTGTCTGAAAGGGGCAGCTAGCAATTCTGATGGGTTCAGAAAAAAATTGTGAAATCAGAGAAAAATCTGACTTAAAGCCCTGACTACCTGGAAAAAAAAAAAAAAACCAAACAAACCAGGCAAACCAAAACCAGCCCTACAGTACCCTAGGGTCTGATTTGTTGAAACCATTTCAGTTTAATGCTAAATTATCTATATTTTTAAAGGACGATACATGTAAGATATGATCAAGAATAATAGGAAGAATATATTTGTTTAGGATATTAATGCAGACATTTCCTGCAATTCAGCAATTTCTGAGCAACAAAATGGGTCCCATTTGCAGTGAGCTTCTGACCTGCAATATAGCTGTAAAGATACCTTTGAGATTTGTCTGTTCTCCTGGAGCTAATCTGCTGGCTTGATTCCTGAGGTTTGTTGAGGAACATGATAGGTTATTGCATGATAAACACCACATAGAGCGTTTCCTGAGAAAGAAGGATTTTGAGACAGAATTTTTCTGTGTCAAAAATAAAATAAGGACATTTTAAATGCCAAGATTTATCAACAGGTGGAAAATAAGTAGTCACTCTGTTCGGATTTCTTTAATGCCTTTAATCCAGCAATGGAAATTCAGGACAGATGTGTATGGCTGGAAAAAAAGGAGAAGCCTGACTCTTCAGCAAAGAATCTAGGTGAATCCTTTTCACATGCCATTCTTCTTGAAGAATGTTTATTATCCATTTACTTCATGTGCACAAAACCTCTAAGGTACCTGGGGGAAAAAAATGGTTCTTATTTCAAACCTGATCAGAATTGAAATTACTAGAAAAAAGGTATAAAAGAGCTTGTGCTCAGGAGATCTCTGACTTGATGACTTATCTGAAGAGGTCCACAGAGGAGAAATGGAATTAGCCATAGACCTTCTGAACATCTGGCCAAATTGACCTCCAAAGCTTTGGAGATTTCTCTCTTCCTACTTAAATATGACAAGAAGAGACATTTCACACCAAATGTTCTTAACTCTGTCCAGCTTGGAGGAGCCCCCAGGGCCCTGCACTTCACCCATTCTAAGTCTAAAGAACTAAAGGACTTCAGACTGCAGGATGACAGCCTGGTTCCAGCAAAAGTGGGGGCAAAGCTCTCACTGAGTTCTGTGGAGCCAGAATTTCAGACTGGAGGTATCTGTTCCCATTCCTGAACTGCATCTGCTGCTTACTTACATTTACACACGTGCACACATGCACACACTCACACACGTGGCTGCCCCGACATTGTACAAAGCCGTACTACAGGCTGGAACATTACTGGCCAGAGACAAAATTTGACTTTGCTTCCTTACATTTCTGAGGAAGCAAACTTCCTGAAATCCAGCAGAACCAGATTATCGGCATCCTGACACTGTTACTTTTGATTTGCATTTCAGCCAAGCCTTCTTTCTGGGTTTGCTTTTAAAATGGGAAGTTGGGATAGCAACAGTATTGCTGCGTAAGGACAGTATGTCTGCACAAGGGCAGGGCTTGTCACAATAAGGATGGGAGTCCTTCTGCCCTTTGACAATTTCCTGCATCGGTCGGTGCTCTGACTTCAGAGTTCAGACCCACTGGCATGCATAACACCTTTACAAGTTTTATTTGTACAAGTAATGTAGAAGCAGAAAATGCATAGGTTGTGTGCTTGGGGAAAGAAGAGGGTGTGCTGTTCATTGCATTCAAATTAGACTGCCTTTATGGACAGAAGTCCTACTTGTGTGATAAAAGGCAGGGCATTTATCAATGTTCCTCTTCCCTATTGCTATTCAGTCCTTTATGAAACTCAGCCTAGAAACATCTGCTGAAACTCTCTTCCTCTTACAATGTACCTGCTTTAAATAAAAAGGTCTTTGGAAAGAGCTAAACCATTTTCTTCTTCCATTGTTAATACTGACTTTGCTTTCCAATTTCTGAAATCTGTCTGCAGCTCACTGCTTCCTTTTCTGAACATGTAGTTCCAAGACCTCCTTTTTTAAGCTAAGAAGATTCACTTGGGGACTGTCTCCTAGGATATTTAGATGAAAATTTAGGAAGAACATCACATTTTAATCAGAACTGTGCACTTCGCATACAAATAAATTGTCATGTAGCAGTGAAGGTCTTCCTCTTAATAAGAAAATGTATTAATGATAAAATGAAAGCTACTAGCACAAGGGGTTAGCAGACATTTGGATCTTATTAATAATTAAAGCAATCAACAAGTTGACAGTTACTCCAGAATGTTAATCGGATTTAAATAGAGTTTTGATCTAATGCAACACCACTAACATCATTACCTGCAAAATAAGCCAATGAATGGTATTTATGTTGTAAGGCAGTCCTATATGCAACACTTTTGTCAGGTAAATGCAGAATAAACTAATTGAACTAATCCTAAAATTCATGGTTATTTAGTGGTTTTCTTGCATTTTCTGTGTTTTATTTCATTGACTACTTGACAAAAAATTCTGTTCATTAAGTACAAACATCCCCACTCATGGAAAAAATATTAAACCAGCATATATCTGTGAAAAGGGCTTTAAAAGATGATAGAGGTTTTGTTAGTCTGAGGGTAATGAAGTCGCCATTACAGCTTTTTCATCTGGTTTTTTATGATCTTTTCATAGATGCAGATGGATTAAAAAAGGTATGTGGCTTTGAATTGCCAGTTTTCCCTCTGCAAAATTGGCTCCGTGTGCCTGCTGTGGCTTGAAACAAAACCCCTTCTGAACAGGAATTCCAAATCTTCCAAATCACATTAGGAAGGAAGAACTTGGTATCAAAAGGCCAAGCTGTCACTATTTCTTCCTGATGACTCTCATTTAACAGCCATTAAAATGCAAATAGAACTATGATTTTCAGATCACAAAATTAACATTAACAGCTGGAATGATTGATTAAAGGTCATGGCAACTGTATAACTTAATTTCTTATGTAATTGTGTTCAGTTTTCTACAGGTTGTTTGGATTTGTGAATTAATTTTAGCTGTTGCTGAACACTGACAGGTGCATTTATTGGTCTCTCATTTTTGTTAATATCTCCCTGTGTGAATGATTCCCTTCTTTACAAGAACGAGAAGTGTACCCAGAGGGGACACTAAAATTACTATCTTCAACTAACAGGTTTTGCAGCATATTAGCAGATCTCTCAGAAGTTTTTTATTGACCCAGACAAGCCAAAATGACGTTTCATGGGTATCTAACAAGTTCGTCCTCCAGGAGTTTTCTCATGCATGTGTTTACGGAACAGAATAAAAATGGCAGTTAAGTTCCCAAGAGGCTTTGAGCTAACAGCTCAGATCCTATCTAAGCAGACCATCTTAGATGTAGTTTGCTTTATTGGATGAAATAAGCCACAGATAGACCAACTTTCACATTACTTTTGTCAAGGCATTGGCAGGGTGAGAAAGGAAAGGTTTCAGACAGTATCTGTCTGTACTGTTCCTTATATGTGCAAAAANGTAGCTTGCTTTATTGGATGAAATAAGCCACAGATAGACCAACTTTCACATTACTTTTGTCAAGGCATTGGCAGGGTGAGAAAGGAAAGGTTTCAGACAGTATCTGTCTGTACTGTTCCTTATATGTGCAAAAATGAATCTCAGTTGTAATTCTTATTCTACTGCAAGAGTCAGTCATTTTTCAAAGGCTCTTAGAGCAAGATCTGCAAATACTCATCACCCGCAAATGCAGCCAGAATTTTGGAAGAATTCAGTCCAAGAGTTTGAGCTTTTTTGAATTCCATGTGCTTATTTCAGTGCTCAACTGAAAGCACATTTGAAAAATAGAGCCCAGGGACAGGTGCTAGAAATTTCCAAAAATTATCCAAATGAATAGGACTTGAGGCCTGGAAGAGTCTAACCTACCATAAGTTGTACCTGATCTCTTTCCCACACCCCAGCAAGAACATGATGTTGGCTCCAATGCCTGCACCTCTTCCCAGTGACAGCTCTGTCCTACGTCTTTGGTCACTCAGTCCAGAGTGTGCCTGCCAAGACATGGAGTTATTGTGTCTACTGGGAGCCAGAAGAGATTGCCAAAATATTTCAGTCTTTGAAAAATCAGGGGAGTGTGTCAGTCTGAAGTCAGGGAGAGACAAATTGGCACGGAGATAAAACATGACATACTCAATTTTTTACCTGCCTTGGTACCTCTGGGGACAGATCTCTTTCAGAACCATTGAGACTTTCTTGATTGACAAACTCAATGGTCTCTACTGAAAAACTGCAAGGCAGTGTTGATATGACTGCTCCCATCCTGGGGGAAAGAGTAACTTCTGAGCCTTCTGCTCTTTGTACTGAACTTTGTTATGGAGTGTTGGAGAGGGTTTGTGGAGAGCAGGTGAGGCAAAGCATCTGGGTTTCATGTGCCTGCAGGCAACTTCCAGACTTGTACCAGGGTTTGGGTCCTACAACTTTCCGTAAGAACTCCCTCTCACACCCTGCCCTTTCAAAAGGAGAAAAAGCAGATGCAGAACATGTACATCAGGACAGGGAATTTTGTAATAGGAGTGAGCTTAAGCAATCCCCCACATGGGGAAAGATACTGGATAGTTTTTATTTTTTAGGCTTCCTCACTCCTTGAAGTATGAAGGTTTAGCTGTAAAAATCCAAACTGCTTCAGCAATGCCCAAAGGTCTAATTGTTGTTAAAATCAGGAAACACAGATCCAAAAATTACCCTGTTCAGGCAAATGAGAGCAATCGGGATATAGAATGGTTAGTTCAGGCAGACAAAAGGACTGAAACAAAATTAGCCTTTAAAGTTTTGTCACAGAAGGCAGGATAATGAGTCCTTTTCTGCTTAAATGAACTGTGTGTTCTCACAGCAAAAGTCTCATCTCAAAAGCTACATCAGTGCTTTCGTAGTCATTATTCTCTGCTACCCACCTTCTGAGATGGCTCATACCTGAGGGAGAACAGAGGATCTTGACACTTATGAGAAGAGGATTTTACCTTGTGGATTTACAACTAGCACTTTTAAAAACCTGAACTTCTGCCCTTGAAAGTCTTTGTTTGTCAGTCAAATACAGATTGCATGAGGAGCATGACAAAAGCAGTCCCACAGCCATTGTCCACATAGTATTATCCCAGTACAGAAGGACTATCTCTAGTGAGGAGAGGATAATTATTTTCAGGCACACTAATTCTTGATTTCTATAGTAAAATTGCCAAAGTGGGGGCATCAATATTGGTTGTAATGGACTTGACTGCTCCCACATCCCATCTTTTACATATGCTATTCAACAGCTGTGGACAGAATCCTTTTGGGTTACACAACATTATCATGGATAAACCAGACTCTCTTAATGTGAAATTGAAATACATCAGTCACATTTCTCAGGATTTCGTTAACATAGAGAGAATTTAACCCTGTTTAAAAATTAAATATTATTGTCATACATGCTTTTTATTATATAGCTGTCAGAAAATGTTAGGAAAGTACCACAGTGACTTTAGCTC